>APFE031549719.1:16435-29308 GCA_000404065.3 Pinus taeda
GGAGCCCTTGTTTCTTCACTTTTCCATGTGGTTTTCTTTCCACACGATGGAAGAATAGTGACAATGGATCAATTATCGTTCGTTCGTCCACAAGCCCCTCCGGCACCATTGCCCTTCCCTCTTGGTTCTCATCCACTAGCTAGATCTGTCTCACCCCAGATCAACTATGTGACTACCTCTCCCATGCCTATATCGAACAATTCCGCCATCGTGCATAGTGTTCTGGGGGCATTGGGTCCCGAATTCCGAGACAATGACCTCCCATCGGGAGCGCCACTCTTGGAAGCCCCGACTTCCTATTCATTATGATGAAGTTCAGGCGAAGCATAGTTCATTTCCCTCTGTCAAGCTCCCTAAAAAATGAACCAAGGAATCTCGAGGATAGTTTTGTTAATGTATCAACCTCGTTAAAATAATGAAACGACTTGTATCCGAGGATAGTCCATAACCATTATGTCAACCTCGTTAAAACAATTAAGCGTGAGCTCGTGCATTTCGAGCGCATAACCATTATGTCAACCTTCAACCCATTTTCAATGGACTGAAGCTTGGGGGGCACGTACCTCGAATTGAGACACGATGCTGGGGGGCATGCCCATTTCATTTCCCATCAAGCATAGTTTGCATATGTACCATGTGTTTTTAAGCTTGTATAAAACTAAAATTTCCCATAAAGCATAGTTTTCATACGTGATTCTCATGTGTGTTTTCAAGCTTTCGTAAAAATAAAATATATGCGTGTGTCTGTGTGTGAATACACTCCAATGGGTCGTTTGTTATGCAGTAGATACATCAGATTACATGTGTGTCGAACAGTCGCATAGCATATAAAACGCATAATCACGTGAAGAAAAGATCCATCTAGGAATAAACATAAGCACATGAAAACACAATAATGAACCATAAACATATGTATATATACGTGTGTGTCAAAATGTTTGCGCCCCGCGTGTTACAGAATCCAAAAAATAATACATGTCCAAAGCCCATACAGCTGCTGACAACGTGTTCCTCAAAAACATGCAAAAAGAAAACCTAGGCGTCTAATCACGGTCATGCTCATGATAGCATGTCACCGCTCGTACCAAACGTCTCAACAGACGATGGACGCGAGTAGATACTCCCACCGTGTGCCTCTGGTACGCTCTAGGCACGTCCGCCAATCTGCCATAATCTGGAATACCTCGAGTAAGTGCCTCAAGGTTCTGTACTAGATCGTCATCACCCTCTACCTGAGGGTCCGCTGCAGGTTGTGCTCTCAGCACGTTATGAGGCAAGTCAGTTGGTCGCTCTGGACCAACATCTGCATACATATATAGATGCTATAAGAGATAGCCATGTATTAACAAAAAAAAACTTAAATACATAAAAACGTTAAAAAACAAAGAGTTCTTACCTAGCTCCTCATCCCAGTCCTCTCCGGCAGGCAGAGGGAGATCGGGATCTCCAGTGAAATCCGTGCCCGCATAGGGCTAGTCCTCAATGACAATCATCTAGTGACGGAGCCAGATAAAGAACTCGGGCCTCTAAGACATCTGCTGGCCCCCTCCTCCTCTGGGCATGAGTTCTGCCCATCGATGCAACCTCGGTTCCCGTAGCACTGGATCTACTACTATACCCCCTGGTACCTGGAATATCGGCAGTCGCTCCAGGAAAAAAGTCACCACGATAGATCCATATCCGAACTGTTTGTTCCCATCACGCTTACACTCGGTAAGCTGCCGTTTGATGTTGGTTGTCACTGTCGTGGCCCAATCAAACAGTGTAGGCTGGAGACACTGAGTGGCCAGTAGCAAATGATTTTTACTGGCCTCATGGGGTGCCTGTACCCCAGATGTCTGGGTGATAGTGAATAAGATCACTCGTAGTACCAGGTCGGGCACCGTGTTAATATCCACTTTCTTACTGTTTGCTCCAAACTGTGCCCAAGGACACACTCTTTCCATCACCTCCCCTATCTTCTCTCCAGAAGGCCGACTACCAGTCAAGATGGGCCATGCACCTCGCCACGATAATCCAGTGATAAAATAGACATCGGAAACATCTAACTCCAATGTTTGGTCTTTCAGGCGAAATACCTGATCCTCCGTATCCCAAGCATCCACGATGAAACGCAGTAGCTCAGGTTGTGCACGTAAGTATGAGGTGTGGAAGAATTTCTTCAAGCCACAGTCTCTATGAGCATTCATAGAGTCATCATCCTCCATTTCCAAGGCATCCACGGCATTATGCTCCCATTCTTTCCATTCTAGAACCATTCTGACAAAACCCTGCAACCACAAAGGTGAAATTTCCATCATTAGATCATTGATGAAACCTAAACTGAAAAAAATTTACAATTACAATGGTTAAATTGGTGGCAAATTGAGATCACGCCAATGGCGCGACCCCTTTAGGCAAAAAACACCATTGGTGCGGTCCCGCACGAGAAACTTGCGCCAATGGCGCAACCGTATAAATTTGCAAATCCCCTTGCAGGGAACTAAATTATGGATAAAAATATAAAAAAAATAGAATGAAAACAGAGCTAAGGATGAGGCCTCTTATCTGTTGCAGACAGCGGCTCGAATGATCTCCTGGATTGATCGCAATCAGCAGTTGAAATTTGCACCAAAAACCCTCCAATAGTAAACTCACATGGTAAAAAGTAAAAAGTAAGTTTATTTTTTACCATTTCACTATTTATAGCATTTTTTGACCTAAAAATATATTAGAAATGATATTTTTGAGTATTTTTGGGATATTTTCATGTTGAAGTGGGTTTTACGCTGTTTTTGTATGATGACAGGGGTTGACGCAACTCAACGTAATCAAACGAGTTTTTTTCAACTTTTTCAAGCTCGGTAAAACACGAGAAAAGGTTACTATATGGTCTAGTTTCAGCTCTTTTCCTGACCTTTTAAAGAGGAAAATATTGCCGAGTTATTCCTCTTGGTTCGTTAAACGTTACTAAGGGGCGGTCATTTTAAGTTCTTTTATCGACCGTTAAAACATAAAAAGATACCTGGTTTTTGTCGTTTCAAACTCGTTAATGGTAACGAAACGACATGGTTTTGATCGCTTTTTTACTTTTTCAGGTCAAAATCACTATTTATGAAAAGTACTCCTCGATCGTAATGGTTGGGCGGTTCTTTCAGGCATTATTTTATACTTTTTCGGGCCCGAGAGACACAACTTTACGAAAAAGGACACCCCTGGAGTTTCCTTTTCTGTTGTCTTTTCAAACTCTCTAAACATGAAAAGACGCCGAGTTCTTCCTTTGTCAGACTCGTTAAAACCTGATGACATCGGATTTTGTCGAAATGACGCACCACAAGCATATGCTATCCCCATCAAGCTTGTTAAAAATAATTGGGGTACTCGCCAGAAATGGTGGGGAAAAAGAAAATTTTGGGAACCATAATTATTGTCGTGTCGGCAGTATGTCGCTCTTGAACATGGCACTTCTCTGCTTTCGTGTCGGGGTGGGGATATCTCATCTCATTTTTTCACTTGGCTCCGTGGGTTTGGGTAATCCTATTTGACCTCTCATCTGCTCATTGCCTCGTCATCATGACCTATGATCCATCGATGTCAAATACTGCCAATTCCACTGTCCTCCCGCCAATATGTTCAAGAGAAGTTGACCTCTGAAAAGAAACAACCTCCGTTTGATAGTTCATACAATCTTAATTCACAACATTGTCTCTTTCCGTCTCGTGTCGATGATGTGGGAAACATTATGGCCCACCTTTGATGAAGATCACTTCCTGTCGACTTCCGCTCATTATCCAGGAAAGTGACCTAGAGACTCCCTTTCGGTACCTTGGAGCCTGCATGCCTCAATGGCAGGTTCTTCGTGTTCGACGCAAGGTTTTCATCATTGGCCTCTGATCGAATGACTCTACGGGTGTTCGACACCGGCTCATTTATTTGCACGCCGTATATTGTACCTATAGTACCTTGAGGGCCATTGTCATTATTGGTGGTACCTCTCGCGTCTGTTAACAGTTACCAATATTGACTGGTAATCAAACGATGTTCATGCATGTTCGACTTCAGCTCACATGTTCACATGCTTGAACTTGTACTTCTGTTCGGGTCGAGATGGAACGCAAGACCCTGGATTGTCTCTGTTGTAATCCAGGCATGATTTTTGATACATGAATCATTCACTGGATGGTTGCGACCATACCTGAGTCAATTCATTGATCCTATCCAAATGGCTACGTCCACACTACGGATCTAGATTATCATGTACTCTCTTATGGATGCCTGCGACCATACCACGTACATCATGTATTTGAACTATCAATTGTATCTCTCAATGCAGATTCTCGGTGGCAGCTATATGTGTTCTTGTAAAGCATTTCACCCCTCTCTCTCTCGGGCCTCATGCTTTAGGGGGCATCTGTTACACAGTAATTTGTCACCGTTGGTCACCGTCCCTGTTACCCTTATTTTCTTTCATTGGAGGATACATTCCGGGACCTGTGACCAATGACATAGCCTAAAAACACTTGCATTATGTTCCCCTGAGTATGTACTTCATGTTTCCTGAAGACACCTTCTGCAAATTATCCCTGAAAAGTGCCCTTTTTCCATTGGTGCAGGTACACAGTATCTTATCCGCGCCAATCACTAAGATCCTCAAAAGGGGGCACGCCCATTGGCGCTCTGTCCTAGAGAAACACTCGTGCAACCTAAATTTAGTAATGATTTTTGGCCAACGTGCACCCATATGTTTTTTCCTCTCTTATCATGAAGTCCTTTGAGGGAAAAATCAACATGATAGAGGTCGAGAGTCATCATTTATCCTTGACAACTATCCTCAGTAGATTTTCGGGGATAATGCCAATCCACAATGGGTGTCCTGGTACATTGAATCTTCCTCCCTTCTCCATCTATAAAATTCTGTCCTCATGCATTAGACAAGCTAGTTTTTTTGAGTGCTGGAGTAATGCTAGAGTGATAGTAATAGTTTTGAAGCATAGGGAGGTTATGCTACCGGAATCCTGAGAGAGAGAAGGTCTATTACAAGGCATACATAGCTGCTCGCCCAGTCAGAGAATAGGTTCAATGTCAGAACCTTGGTTGTATCTTTCTATGCCTATTATTCATTAATAGACGACTATCATTATGGTTGCACTCTTATTGTCTTTATAATGATGATTGAGTTATATCCTTTCTGACTGATATATAGTTGCATCTATTGGATTTTATGCTTGTATTTGTGTCGTTCTTTGCATGTGCAGGTGTACGTTCACGAGGATCGTGGGGATTGTGATCAGCCGGAGCTAAGGAACGGGAGCGACGATTCTTCTACAAGTATTAGCGTTAGAATCTAGGTAGGCCATCATCATCGATCTTTGGTTTGCAATTAGGAACCTGCGTGTTAGCATTGTGTGATTGTTGCTAAACCCCATTTGGGCTAGTGGGATCACCTCTGTCCGCAGAGGGGATTTACCTGTACAACACTATCTTAGGTTGCACAACTCTATGTTGAGATTCATCGGAGTAGCCATTGCTCATCTCTGCTTCTGGCTAACCACCAAGCATCTCAGTTCCTCCTTGGTCATTCGAGACTTTCTCATCATCTGGATGCATTGAAGTGGGCGAGTCAACCTCTCTCTTGTGAGTGATGAGGTCGGTATCATGTTCTAACTTCGATTGCTCCATGTCTGCATCAAACTGTTCAAGAGCTTGTTCTATCTCATGAGAAAAATATTTCCCCTGTGAGAGTTCACCCTGTTCGATTGATGCCACATGTTTAGAAGCGTTAACTACTTGTACATGCAGTGCTTCATCTGTCTGCATGTGATGCACCACCTACTGAATCTGTTGTTTTTGTGCTTCATTCTCATGTTGGCGCAACTCTTGTTCTTTCCGGAGTTTCTCTCTCTACTCATGCAACTCCTTCTCTGCTTCTCCCATTCTCTTCTACTCCCTCTACCTTTGTGTGAGAAGCCTGTTGCGCTACTACCTCTTTACGTAAATAGCTTAAACTGCTTGTTCTACAAGTGGATATGCTTGAAACTTGCATCTTTGTTCCTCCTCAATGTGGTCAACAATATTTATCTTCCCTTTATCGCATGCAAGTATGCTTGGCTCCATTGTTTCTATTGTTGTTACTACTACTTGTGTTATCCGTGATCTTGCTTCATGCTATTGTGCTAACCACTCTACAGTGAAACCAACCTGTTTAGTGGGTCTGTAAGAATTGAAGAAATACCTTCATGAGTCCTCCTCGGCCCAATGACATGCCTCATGGATCCAGTTGAACTAAACTCTCATGTTGTGATCCTTCACAATGCAATTTGGGTCATACGGGTTGAAGCTTTGGAGGTCGAATGGGTACTTCTTCATTTGTTCAGCTTCAACATCTACTTGATTGATGCTCATGATCTTATATAACTCAATCCGCAACAAAAGAGTGAGCCAAGCTGCCTTCTTCTTCTGTTGTATCATAGCTGGTAATCCTTCTGAGATATGATATGCTATTTCCTGCATGACAAACACTTCCAAAGCAATCTTTGGCAGAACATGCAGAGGCTTCTCCGCACTGAAAACATTGATGAATGTGTCATTTGGTGAGGCATACCAATCCACAATGCCTAAAAATTCCTTCATCATTTCTTCTGACATGTAGGGTGGATCCTGTACGAATATCAACTTATACACTAGGGTTACAAGATGGTCGAAAAGCCATATGATCACTCCTCTGAAGTTTCACTCATACAATAGCTTGAAATATGTGCTCACAATAGTCTTCCTCGGTGACCATGACCACTCTAAGACTGGGAACTTATGTCGAACAAAAATTGCATCTAAAATGTAGGTAGACATGTAAATCTCTTTATGCATGCCTTTGGGTGATTGTTGAGCCTTCGTGACTTGCTCCTTCAGCTGATGAGCCAGTATGTCAGACCAGTTGCATGGACTTCCTTATCAAGCCAGTTGTTCTAATGCGACCACCCAACTCTGAGGGAAGGTCTCAATGCTCACTTGGCCACTCAGTCGACATGCGAATATGACCAAGTATTAGTATTCCTCTCTCAATATCTTCTTCTTATAGATCTGATTAGGGATCATCTTGAAACAAGCTGACTCATTTACCCAATCCTTTAGAATGTCTCTGGAGTGGCTTGTACTATTGGGCAAGCTAGATGGAGGATTCATGACAGTCATGGGCTCATTCATTTGATACATCTCATTATAGTCTCATGCTCAGAAGGTTGCAAGCTTGGTCCCACTGACACTGCTCAAGGTCATCGTCTCGGGGTCAGTGTGAGAGATGATCTAGTGAATCATATTTGCACATGGGGATGCAGGGTATCTACATGAAATCTAATACAAGCTGGACTTATGAATGTTCACATACACTTGGCAATCGTCAAGGTATTCCCCAAAACTACATGTGAATGTTTCATTCACCTCTTTCCAACTTAGTTTGATGTCCTTTTCGAGATACAACTTCATACCTTCGTAGATGGACATGCTAGAGGAAACCTATTCAACTGATATTCTAGCTACAACACCATCAATGTCCTAGGATCCTATTCTCTTAGAAGCCATTGAGATAGATGAACACCTGAAAGATCTAGAAACAAGAAGCATCCATGGAAAGAAATACATCAGTGAAAACAAAGCAAATCTGCGAAAGGACACAACACATACTTAGGGAACTAATGAGCAAGATTACACAAAGTTCACTGGGAGGTTAAGTGACTAGCTACCAGAACTATACAAAAGCTAGTTTGGACTAACTGGGAGGCTCAACAAGTTGTTGGATATGCAAAATGTGCAATCCAGTTGGGTAGTTGGCTGCATGGATTGTGTAATGTGCGATTCCAGCTGGGAAATATTGGTGGCCTAGGGACAAATTTACACAAATTTTTGGGCCAAGCAGCCACTAACCTCCAAAAATGTGAAACTCAATCCAAGAGGCTAGTTCTGGGCTAGAATGCCCAAATCTGGAGAGGAAGGTGAGCGTTCCTTCTCCATATTGCGCAATGTAGCCTTGGTGAAGGTAGACACTGGGTCAAAGTTGGCCTGACTCACCGACAAGCAATTGAAAGAAAGTAAGCTAATGAAATGCATGGCGGTACTAAGTGATAGAAAAAGTGATAAATAGTTCATGCAAAACATGAATGGAAGATTGTGCAAACACATCAACATGCATGTGGGTGAGGTCTTTTGTCGGTTGGGCAAATGTGAGTGCAAAAAAATATCATGCATGTGACAACAGTGAGATAGCAACAAAAATTGAAATAGAGCTAGGACAAGCTATCATATATGTAAATGACAGGAGCTGTTCAAAGAAATCAAGCAAACAACACTCGCACAAGCGAATATACAAAAAGCGACAAAAATGTTGAAAAAGATAAGTTGAGGCCACTTACCTGTGAATAGTTGAGCGGATGCATTGAAGAGTCTTAGATGTGTTGTGGGATGTCAGAGCTCCAAGATCAATGTGAATAAATGAGATCAGATGCATCGAATAAATATGTTTGGTCTCAAGACGTGCATTTCAAAAATCTAGGAAAAAGAGACACTTGGAGGGAAACTTCTAAAACAACTTTTCATGTAACCCATGGCTGCTAAAAATAGCTCCTTGAATCATGGGATGTACTTTGCATGTTGTCTCTTGCTATTCTAGGAAGATCAAGTCATGCATGCATGCAAGTCAAGTTTCCTCAATCCCAGGTGGAACTAATCAACGAGATTGTCCATGCATGCTAGTGCTTAGCTGCTTGGGAAAAATGTGTATTCTTGACTGTAAGTTGGGTTGATTGCCCAAGGTAATTGTGCAATTTCTGGGTAGAGCAGCTGACTGCTACCCAGATTTGTACAAATCTTGGGCTACACTACCTGTTGATGGTAAAAATTGTGCAAATCTCGCAGTGAGGGTTGGCTCGTAGGATTGCACAATCCTAGAGACGAGTAGGTTTTGAGAGAGGATTGTGCAATTCCTAGAGAGAAAGGCTAGTTGCCTTCCAGGAATGCATAATTTTCAAGGGGATTTTTCTCTTCCTGTAGCTGGACCAAGTCCCAATCAGTAGCCTATGAGGGGAATGGATGAATTGTGATCGACAAGTTGCCTTTGTGCAAGGAAAACACTAAAGCTTGAGTACATGACGAAGCAAGACAAAGTGTTGTGTAAGGTTAGTAGGGGAGGCTCCAAAATAGGCTAAGGAAATATTTTGGAGGGTGGTTGTAGCTGCTACAACACTTGGCGACACACTAGTAGAACTCCAACTCTCTGCATAGATGTTGTTCGTGAAAAGTAAGTCTAACACCTCCAAAAGTATTTTTCAATTCTTAGTTGATCTTTTTTTCACACTAACTTGGTTTTAAGATGTAGCATCTACCAAGCCTTTGGTTGATTGACACACATCCCAAGCCAAGGCAACACAATTGTTTTGATTGGGGTCGAGGGGTATATAGGTGCACAGGCAGTGTAGTCATTAGAGTCTTAGCTTCATCTCTAGTGTTGCTCCACTACCAGCAGGCCTGGTCAGTACCCCAGTGGAGTCACATAGGAGCATAAGCATGGCTTCGCTGCTGGCAAGCCTGGTCAGTACCCCGACAAAGTTACTTGCATCACCTCCCTGCACAAGAATCATTTCTCTTCTTCCACATTATTCATTTTTCATTTTTAATCTTTTGAATTTTCAATTTTATTTTTTTTCATTTTCACTGCACATAGCACTTATTCATTTCAAAGGTAGAAGAGGGATCCCAACTTATTCAGAGCAGAGGAGGTCCTTGCAACAGAGAAGTAGTTTATTATATCTCTGACATGCCTGTTAAGTTTTTCCCACTCACCTTACTCTAGTTGACTGAGCTAACAAGGATTAACCCAAAAAAAATTGACTAGACAATGTGACACTAGTTAGTGTGCAAGAATTGTGCTTACACCAAGTTTCACTTCGAAAAGTACGTATTTTACTTCGACATATCAGGGACTAAGAGTAACAAGTTCATCATACATAGGCAATATGACATATAAACAAGTAGTGATAGCTATAAAACCCCTCTTATACTTTACTGAGCCCATTTCATGAGTCATACACGGTTTCATGCGAACAAACCTATGAACGAAACAAGCAAATGAACTATCAACAAAGCCAAACAAAAACAGAAGCAAAAATGAGAGCAAAGCAAGCAAACAAACAAGAAAAGAAAGCATGAAAGTAAACAAGCATAGAAGCAAACAACTGAAAGAAAACACTACTCCTACTCCTACACTAATGGTGCATGGGCCTTATCACGTGAACTGATACTTCCAATGTAGCCACCAACGCATTGGTAGACCCATGTGGGTGAAGGCTTGGTCCACGAGTAACCCAGTTGTGCGGACCAGCATACAAGAAAGATATGACGATGAAGATAGCCACACTTCATGTTTCAAAGTGCCCACGGGACATAAGTGAGTTCATGTGCATGACAAATAGACAGTGGACTTATCATGGTGCTATGTGACACTATGTGCAAATTTGAAGAAAAATCACACTCTTGAGTGAGGCATGTAAGGAAACGAAAGAAACAAAGATAACTTGCGTCATGAATGAGTGCTTGAAATGTAAGACTCCTCTAATGCATGATCAATGGGATCATGCAGTTCGAGTGGAGGAAGTATGATCTATGTGTGAGATGGATCTTTAATGCATATAGACGAGTGGCAAAGAGCCTTGGGCGATTGAACAGTTTCGTAATCAGAAGCGAGACTAACCCCAAGAGAGCGAGGGCCTAACATAACCATTAGCTCAGGCTGAAGTGCCTCGACAATCCTGGGTGTCTCAACTTTATCATCATGTAGTGTAGTGTTGTTTTAATCAACCTTAATTGACTCAGAATGAAACATTAATTGTTAACCTAGGGTAGGTCTTGCTATTTCAATGGAGTTCGCACTGTCTATGCCGATACACTCCAGTAAAGCATAAGAAAATGTAGAAAAGTTGTAAAATGTCACTGATCTAAATTGTTGAAACAAACCATGCATGTAGATACAAGAAAAACACTCTATAGAATTAAATCACAACTCGCAGCTATTGAAGTAAAGGCGTGCCACACAAGAACTAACATCTATTCCAGTTGGTTACTCTGACTCTGTTGTTTAACTCTGTGTAACTGCATAAGATAAATAGAAATAGAAACGAATTCAATGCACAATTTGTATAGCAACAACGAGAAACCATAAATCAATGAACGAAATGGAAACACTGCCTAATCACTGCAATCCCTTCCAAAGATGACGACCCTTCCTCCTTAGCAGGGCACCAGATGAACACAAAAAGTGATTAACGAATCAGTTGGAAAGTAACAACATCATTGTGCCAATTGATATTGAATAAGTTCAGGATTACAGAAACAACGTAATGGTACTCTTCTATATGCCATCTACCAATACATAAAAACTCGAGTCTTTTATAATGATTACAACCCAAAAATTAGAAAGAAGGCTAGTCATGACAATCTCTCGATTATCATGATGATCAAAAATAAAGAAGTTACAACTTATTACTAAATAAATATACATCGGTTGCAACTACTTGAGTCTTGTTGCTTCAAGAATAAACAATCCTACTGCCGACATCTATTATGTGGAATAGTACCCACATTTCCTGCTTTGGTGCAACAACATTGAGAAAATGGTGGTTCAGGATGACGCGACATAGCTAATTACAACACTGTTGATGTGATGGTGGATCCACGTGAGGTGTAATAGCATCTAATGTGTAAAGACAACCTGTAGTAGCATCCAATGTGTAACGACAATATGTAACATCAGCAACCTGTAACAGCAACAACCTGTAACAACACCTAGTATATAGCAACAATCTGTAACAACACTCAGGGTGTAACACTAAACTATTCTACCATTTCATGAAGTTAACCCTTACTAACTATATGTTTCCTAGTTTCATTCACGTGAGGCAACACCTGAAAATGATGAACTTCCAAAAATACTCCTTCACTGCTCTCCTAGATAGGAACAAAAAGGAATAAAGCCTCGTATTATTTGGTACAATAAATAAAAGTAACATGACAGTAAAATGGATTAAGAAGGTAAGAAAATGGAGAGTTTGGTCATATAAGGGCATAGGCTTGGAGTATAGAAAGGTCAAAACAAGGGAAGGAATGCGCATAAAATAGGTAAAAAACCACACCCAACATCTCCCCCCAACTGAAGCAACTACATATCCCCATGAAGAATGTCATCCCCCCAGCGGAAATCTGTGAAATTGTAGGTACCAGCAGTATCATCACCTTGAGCTCTGAATTCTTGATTGGCCATTAACTCACGTGACCAAGATTCCCCTTCATAATCACACAATCGATAATCAGGCTAATACTCCTCTAATGGCAACCAAATCGAAGGGAATTTGGACCTGAGGCCAATCCAAATTTCCCCCAATGCCAGCACGATTTAAGCATATTCTAGCACCCATGTAATAGCATCCACAAAATCCTTGTACTCAAAGGGGTCTCCTTCCAGCAATTCTACACTCTATGCCTTAGTGCACTTGATACAACTGACTAGTGCTTGGCTCCTCATGTTTGCAAATAAGTTGAGGTAGATCATCATGATTCTCCTTATGTAAATGGATGATTGATCTGTAATTTTGTTTAGAGGATTTTCGGCGAAATCACATAGATAATCATTTGTCGACGCATTTCGAACCAGATCCAGCTTAGCATGTTAAATAGTCTGAGCAGAGATTACAACGGCTAATTAACGGCTAATTTTGACTAAGAGACCCAGGTCAAAAATTAAAACTAAAATTAATATTATAATATTATTATTAATAATATATAATCCATTATATAACATAAATTCAAGGTTAGTTAAATTTTTAATTCATTAATCTATTTATAATTTATTTTAAT
>APFE031549719.1:30004-45438 GCA_000404065.3 Pinus taeda
ATATTATAATATTAATTTTAGTTTTAATTTTTGACCTGGGTCTCTTAGTCAAAATTAGTCGTTAATTAGTCGTTGTAATCTCTGCTCAGACTATTTAACATGCTAAGCTGGATTTGGTTATTCAACTTGTCCTGACGATGAACCACACTGGTTGGTTCGAAACACGTCGACAAATGATTATCTATGTGATTTCGCCGAAAATCCTCTAAACAATGTTATGGATCACAGAAGTCTAAATTCCTTAATGATTTGTAATTTCCGAATTTCCTAGGAACCGTCTGAACTCTTGCCAGAGTTTGTAAGCCATTCCTGGTTCAGTCGTGACCCACAATGATTTCTTTTCCTCATTGATCTCTATTGTTTTCTTGGTCAGTGGCCACCCAATATGATTCCTCATAAATGAGAGGAATGCCCGCAACTTCAAGTCTACCATGAAGGAAATGACAATCACCACCATCCTCATGCTCACATGTTTGCTAATATTGTGCAAGAATAGCTTGCACATCAAATTCTAATCATCAAAATCACATGAATGGAAAATTTACAAAAAAGTGTCGATTAAAGAACCCATATAGGACCTGTTCTCACAAACTGCCCTTAACTGGAATAAGTAGTAACGTTCCCACAGGAACACGGGGTATGATAGGGATAACTACCTTCATGCTAGCAGGTTTACAGCAAGGTCATGGAGTTTGTTCTTACCAAACATTAGGTCGGAGACCTCCCGATGCAGCTGAAGCAACTGTTCATCTTTTTTCTTAATAATTTCTTTATGCCTCTATGCCTCCTCTTCTCTTTCCCATTCTTCTTTTAACAATTTTCCTCTTAGGGAATCCATCATTCCCTTGTATATCTTGAGTGGAATCACTCCCTCCTATAGAGAGAGTGCTAGCTAATTCCATTTTTACAACTCTGCTAATAACAACCATTTCTTAGAACGCCATCCTTCAACAGGACCCGACATTCACCTGCATGCATCATCAATTAAAGGTGTAGCAACCTCCTGAGGGTGAAATTGTCCCACCTTGGCTATTGGTTACTGTATAACAACAACTTTTTCAGTGTGTTTTATCATATTTTCTTTATTTTCCTGGTCAACTTGCATTTTTATTGTTGCTTCTTGTGTGGAAGCAGTAATATCTACAGCCTTTTGTTCATTGTTTTCCTTCAAACTAGCTTCAGTCTCTACTGTTGATTCTTGTGTAACAGCAGCAGTGACCATCAACTCATGGATACTATCTTTCCTCTTCCTCCTGTTGGTTGATTTCCTCTTCCACTATTGCTCCTACTGAAACAACAATGTCAACAAAGGGTTCTTGTGTATCCATTGCTGGATCACTCCTTGTGGATTTTGTTGTCTCACTTGCTGGTTCTTGTGTATCATCAATGTCCTCAATAGGTTTTGGTGTAACACCTTCCTAGTTTTCAATTTGAATCCTCCTCAAGATAGTGTCTATTGCATAGACTTTGAATTTGGCTTCCACGAACTTCTCAGCACAAGCGTGCCCAAGATTTCTCCTCTTCTCACCCTGTCCATGGCCTCTCAAAGTATCCAGCCCTGGGGCTCTTAGCTCTTCCTTTCCTACTTCTAGTTGTTCCCTCAATTCTTTAATTTCTTTTTCTAAAATGTCAATTTTCGATAGCAAAGATTGGGTTTCACTCTTAACAAGTGAAGGAGGTTTCTGTGGCTGAGCTTGCTCCTCATCCTTCTACTTGACTATTTCTTTGTCCTTTCTCAACATGGATGGGGACTCTAGGCACTCGCTAACCCTTATTCTCTGCTTCAGCCTTTTGTCACCAATCGATTTATCAATCGACTTCTTGTTGACCCTTGCTGTCGAGGACTGAGGTTGCTCCTTTGTCACTTCTAGAATTTCCCCAACTATCTCTGTTTTCCTTCTACAAGTGGTCTTGGGCCTTTTCCGCATGAATTCTTCCCAATTCTTGCCCTGTGGATCAAGGCATCCAACACAATGAGTTTAATGAGGCCATGGTTCGTAACACACGTTTCTGGATGTGTAGTCATTTTGACAACTATAGCCATCTGCCTAATATTTCCTAGCAACAAATAAGGAGTGTTGATCAGGTGTTGATGGCAGAGATGGTTCAGGAATGGGAAATGGTAATTAAACACAATTGTTTCCCTTCCATCACACGTAATGTACTTAATGAGGAAGAGAACAACATTTTCCCATGGCTGGGGGAGTGACAACCTATGAATTCCCCTACCTTTCTCAACAAACTACTCACTTTCGTGAAGAAAATCCCCTTTCAGTGAGGGGTCATTAACTTTCCTAGTAAACCATCTCTTCCCTTCTACTGGCAATCTTATTACTCTGGCAATAACTTCTTCCATGACCTCCAATTGCAATCGTCTAACTTCTATCTAGTTTCTTTCCAGGTTCTTTGCAAATTCCATGGCCACACCATTGTCTAATCCTTCCAATCTCTGGAAGAATTCGAACCAACCTGCATCTTTGAAAATTTGGCTTGCTTTAGCGAAACCTTCGAGGGCTTCTATGGACCTTAGTTCATGCCGTATTGCTACTCCTCCCATTACCTATGCAATTCAATGTTGTTTCACCTGCTTACCCTTCCCTCGGGCACGCACTCTAGCAATTTCAGCTTGTACTTCTATCTTCCTCCTCTTTGAACACTCTAAATGGGGATTAAGTGCTTCCAACAGGGATAAATGGTAGGGTGGCAGGGTGGCGCAGGTGAAGAATTTGGATTAAGATTTGACACGCATGGTTCATACTCCTCAATGAATTTTTCCTTAATGGTGAGTCATGGGGAGGCCTCGTCAATGGTTCCCTTACCCTTTTTGGTATGATTCAGCATTAAATAATGATAACTACCAGGTCACATGCCTTAATTGTTGGATTTTTTCAAATAATTACAAATCATGCAATGTTCATGTCACAATGTGATTTGTTCCCCCTATAGATTAATTATGACAACTGTCCTCAGCCATCAATAGTCATGCTAAGTTGCCATAATTACAAATAAAATGAATTCATTATTACCTTTTTGATGATGTACCTGGGTGACATGGAACAAAGTAATGGGCGGTGTGACATTGAATCATCCTCGGGCAGCGAGACGCGCGAACCTAAATCTGATGACATGGCTCACAGTGATGTTTTTTCTATTTATTAAAATAAAATATCTCATTTTATTCCTGAAAAGTCGTCGGTTGTTAGAGGCATAGTAACCAAGATGACTAATGCATATTAATCTAATTTCTTCAAAAAGATAAAGAACAAAAGATCGTGTAACAACACTTATTGCATGATACGCTTTGGAATAACAAATGATGTTACAAAGGGTGTAACAGTCGCCACCAGGTGGTTTTCAACTGCTACAAAAGTGTCTGTCTATGCCTAAGAAAGGTTTTCATAGCCAAATTATTGTTATTATTGTTATTATTATTTTGTAAGGGTGTAGCAGTTGCCACCAGGTGGTTTTCAGCTATTACTGTTATTGGAAAAAATAAAATTTTTGCAGCACAGGGGGTTTTCCCCTTTTCCCATAATCTGTAGATCTAAATTTGTGACAATGTTGACAAATGAATCCTTCTAGGTAGGTTTGTGATACAATCGAATATGGTGCTCATTTACAAGTAATGATGTCCTTGCCTTGTCAATGGTTACCAAATTTGCAGTCCCATTGTTGAAGGCTACATCTACCTCATAAGGACCTAGCCATCTGGTGCACAAGTTACCCTTGAATTCTTTAAACCTTGAGTCATATAAGAGAGTCCAATATCCTTTTTGGAACTCCTTCTTCTTTATAAATCTGTCGTGCCACTTAGCTTTCTACTTCTGGATAATCTATGTATGCTGGATAGCAGCCAAGAATTTCTCCTACAATTCATTGAGCTGGTTCAGTCTCTGCCTTTTTGTTGTAGCCAAATCCAAATTGACCTACAGTGTCGTCCTTAGTGTTTTGATTTCAAATTCAATGGGGAATAAAGCGTTATTTCCATAGACAATTTCATATGGTGAGAATCTAGTGTTGTTCCTCTGTGTAGTCCTGTATGCCCGTAACACTTCAAGAAGTTTCTCGACCCAATTTCTTTGATGACTGGCCACAATCTTGGTAAGAATTCCCTCAATGACTTTATTAGTGCTTTCTACCTAGCCATTCTCCTATGGATGGTAAGGCGTTGTTATTCTGTGATGGATTTTTTATTTTACCAACTCTCGGATCTTATGAGATGTGAACTGCAGTCCTCTATCTATGACTATCGCTCTAGGTATGCCAAATCAGATGAAGATGTCTTCAGACAAAAAAATTGAGACAACTTGCTATGTGGCTCTAGTTAATGCCTTCGCCTCAACCCATTTCGTGACATAGTCAGCATAGACCAAGATGTAGGATCTTTGTTTAGATGAAGGGTTGATTGGTCCTAGAAAATCTAGAGCCCACTTCTCAAAGGGTTCTATGATGATATCGGGTTGTAACGACATATCATGTGATTGTAGTGGTTGGCCCATCCTTTGACAATTGTCACATCCCTTCACAAACTTCTTGTCCACCTGAAATATTGTTGGCTAGTAGTACCTTGTTGAAAGGAATTTGTATCCTATCCATTTGTCTGCGACGTGTCCTCCGCAAGGTTCCTCATGGAAAGATTTTAGGATATCAAAGACCTCATCCTCTCTAACATTGTGTCTGATCTGGAAATCAGGTCAAGTGTGAAAGAGGTTCCCATATATCCAGGTTTATGTAGCACTTTGTTGTATGATTTTCTTTTTCTCCTTGGAGGATAAATATGGGGGAAACTTCCCTGTAGTAAGATAATTAACTATATCTGCATACCAAGGTGAGTAAGTAGAAATAGCGAAAAGATATTCATCATGGAAATAATATTCAGTAGGAGTGCAATTGTAATCAATAGTTAGCCTAGAAAGAAATTCAACTACTACATTGTCTTTTCCAGGCTTATCTACAATAATGATATCAAATTCTTGCAACAATAATAACCAGCATGTAATCCTGCCATTTGTAATTAGCTTATTCACTAAAAAATGAATGGTAGAATGGTCAGTGTGTACAAATACTTGATATCCAGTGATGTAATGCCAAAATTTATTGATGGCGTGCACGAATACTAAGAACTCCTTCTCAGTCACCGTGTAGTTGAGCTTAGCTAGAGTTAGATTTTTACTTATGTAGTAAATAGCGTAAGGTTTCTTATCCTCCAGTTGGCCCAAAATAGTACCTACAAAAATATCCAATGCATTCGTAGCTATGTGAAACGATAATTCCCAATTAGGTCCTCGCAAGACCGGATTTGTTGATACACAACATTTCAACTTTAAGAAGGCTTGCTCACACTTCCCTTTCCACAAGAAATCAAAATCCTTCATGATGAAGGAAAATAATGGTGATGCAATTCTTGAAATTTTTTCTATAAATCTTCTATAATACCCTGCATGCCCCAAGAAATTGCGTACCTATTTTTGTGTTTTGGGGGTTTGAATTTTTAGAATTACCTCTATTTTTGCAGGGTCTACCTTGATTCCATCAGCAAAAATGTAATATCCAAGCACGATCCCTTCAGTCATCATCATGTGACATTTCTCACTGCTTAAGGAAACATTAGTCTATACACACTGCTCTAGAAAATTTTCTAGATTGACTAATGATGTTTCAAAATCATCTCCATAAGTTGTGAAATCTTCCATGAATATTTCTAGAAATTCATTCATAAGCTAGAAAAAATTCCCAATATCACCCTTTGAAAGGTTCTTGGTGCATTACAGAGCCCAAAAGGTGGCACTCTATATGTGTAGGTTCCCCAAGGATAGGTAAAGGGTGTTTTATCTTGGTCTTACGGGGCAATCTGTATCTGATTGTAGCCACTAAATCCATCCAAAAATGAAAATTATTTCTTTATGGAGAGAGTATCAAGGACCTAATCTAGAAATGGTAATGGAAAATGGTCCTTCTAAGTGGCCTTGTTGAGTTCTCTATAATCAACACAGAGTCTCCACTTGCCATTATTTTTAGGAATGATGACAAGCAGTGACACCCATTGAATGTCAGATATTGGATAAATAAAATTAGCACTCAGGAGTTTTTCTAGTTCTTCGTTCACCACTTCCTTTAGTGTAGGGTTCATGCAGCAATGTGGCTGTCTGACTGGTCTGCAACCATCCTTCAAATAAATATGGTGAGTGCATAGGTTAGGGTGGATCCCTTTCATATTTGTATAATCCCATGCAAAATCCTTTTTATACTTCTGTAGCAGTTGTAATAGCCTTTGAATCTATCCAGCAATCAAATTGGGATTAACATTCAAATTTTTTCTAGATTCAATTTCAATTCAGTTGCTAGCCATATTTGGAGTAGTTCTCATTTGTTCAAAATCTATATCTTCCACCTCTTATTCCTCATTTGCATTTTGAACAAAAGAAACATAAAGTGAATTACTGATAAAACATTAATAACATCATCTTTTGTCCCGTCTTCAAAATATTGGGCTTTCCCCAGAGTGAGGAGTGGTAGGGAAAGATCTGACTCAGGATCAAACTCATCCCACCAAGGGTTGTACACATCCACATTTGGTTTTCGGGGATAAAGATTAAGGTCCTGGGTTGCTTGGCCATCTGAGATCACCATGGATCTCATCCTGTAGCCTATGAATGCATCTACAGTGGCCAGCCAAGGTCTCCCCAAGATCAAAGGATGCCCCGCCACACTGGATTTGGGCTGTAGGATAAGGAAATCAGTCGGGTATCTCTAGGAAGCTATTGTAATCACTACATCTTCTAACATCCCCTTGGGTTGAACACGGGAGTTGTCTTCCAATTCCAACATAGTAGGAGTGTGTTTGAGTCCTTGTAGCCCGAGAGAAATAAAGAGATCTTTCGTCATTACATTAATGGAAGTCCCAAGATCAATCAATACATTGACTATGGGCTGATCATTAATGTAGATGGTGACTGTGGAATTTCCTGGATCATGGTACTTAGTAAGGAGAGGCTAAGCAGACATTAACTTGGATAACTTTTCCATCACATGTATGGTGGCAGGATCTTTAGGCTTCCTCCTAGGCTTCTTGATGCACAAATCTCTGACTGACTTGGCATACATGGGTACTTCTTTAATGGCTTGCAACAAAGGAATTCGTACATACAAATTTTGCAACTGTTTAAGGAAATCAGATTTAGGCTATGAAGTCATCCTAGGTTCGGCCAGTCTTTGAGGGTACAGGGGGTCCTGTGTAATAATAGTTGAATCTTCTTTTATAGGTGTATCATCCTTTCGTGAATTAGTTGTTACATATGTAATAGTTCTTCATGGGTCGACTATTACAGATGTAACAAATTCCTTTGTATCAGTTGTTGTAGACACAACAGCCACCTCAGAGCCTTCGACTTCTCCTTTGGATTGTTCACAGTCCTCTTTTGTAATGATAGGGGAGTGACTCTCGTTAATTACATGCTCAATCACAATTGTATTTCATTAAGTTCGATGGGAGTAATAAAGTAGGTCTGGAAGGTTGTAGGAGCCTCTATGCCCTGAGCACCTTTATTGTTTGGGTTTGGGTTATGTTACACAAGTAGTTGGGGTCACATAGGTGGTGGAAGAGCAAGAGATTTGAAAGGAGGTAACTGCAGCTCTTGCTGCATGGGTGGTGTAGGCATAGTTGAATTCCAGGCATTTCCTCTCCAGTTCTAGTTCCAAGGGTATGGTTCGGATTGACGATATTTAATAGGAGGAGACAGAGACCATTGGTTCTAGGGTGAAGGGAACTGAGCTGAAGGAGGCGAAGAATATTGCCATTGTTATGGTTGGTTATTATATGCATTGTTCCACTAATTGAAAGAGGAAAAGTCTTGATACATACCTGGAGATCATGGTTTCCATGGTCTCCTTGGTGCGATGAAGTAAGAGGATTGCACCTCTTCGCTTGATTCTCTGAGTACTTCCTTTAGTCTAGGAAGCTCCATACACTTCTCTGTAGAATGCTCTAGCTCGTAGATGTTACAAAGGCCGATGTTATTCAATTTGCATTCCCTCTAAGGATGTTTCTTCTGACAAATCGAACAGAACATGTCAAGAGGTGTATCAGCCTCCGCTTGTGTCTTTTTGATCTGTGTTGTTGTTATCTGGGCCAAGAGAGTACTGAGGATATCGGTCTTGAAATTTGTGAACAAATTTCCGATCTCTGCACTAGTTACTCCTATGCCTTCATATTGTTGTATGTGAATAGAGGCATCCCGAATTGTACTTCTTCCTTTAGACGATCATTGAGAGCATCGTAGGAAAAGCTTTATAATTTCAGCGAATGGATCTTGTGATATATCCCCTTTTCGCAATAGGTTCAGGGTGTCAAGGAAATCATCCCTCATTCCTCTGATGAATATAGTCTTCATGATTCCTGGGTCAAAATTGTTGTGTTTAGACCTCTACAGGTTGTAGTGGAACTATTCCACATAATCTTCTAGGCTCTCTTCCTCCTTTTGTGTCATTCTAAATATCTCTTCCCTTAAGTCCCTGCTCCTACAATAGTCCTGGTACTTTGACAAGAACGTTTCCTTCATAGCATTCCATGTTGAAATGGAAGCGGTACCTAATCGCATGAACCATCTCAAGGCTTCTCCTTTCAAAGTAGAAGGAAATATCTTTAGTTTCTAAGAATTTTTTGTATAATCATAACTTCTACATAGGACATCAAACTCAAATAGAAATGTATCTTGATCTTCCACAATCATAACCTGAAAGGATGGTATGGATGATAGAGGAATGTTTTTCATATGAGCTTCACCTCCAATATTCCCATTTGGGAACTCAAAGGTGGTGGTAGTGGTGTATTTTTTAGCATTATATCATTGTTGTCTCCCATGATGAATTCTTCTAGCCCTTCCTGTACCAGATGTTCTCCAAGCTGTTTTTTTTATGGCCCTATAGACGTGATTAATTCCTTAGATACCACTGTGGTTGGTTGTTTCACTGTACTACCTGTATTTGTATATTGATAAATCAACAGGTGTTTTTCCACCTCAGGTATCTGATGTTCCCCCTCAGTTTCCCCTTGACCCTCGGTCCTCAGATTTTGGCTACTAACTTCCCCTTCTTGCTCATAAATCAAATCCTTGATCTTGGGGGTATGAGTGCTAGCCTTAGAATGATACTGTCCTAAGATGGAGGGATTGGAGGTTTCTGCTTTTGTTATGGGAGTAACAACCTTCTACGACCTTGTTTTCATTGCATTCCTTTGAGATTAGGGCTATCATTTTTCTGCCTTGGAGATTAATTCTTGGATAAATGTCTTCCTTCCCAAATCTTCACCCTCTGTTTCCTTTTTACGACCCTTCATTCCTGTGACTTATTAGAGTGGGGGTGATTTCAGTGTCTCTATAAGTCCTACAGATGCCCACATGGATCCTATGTGTATTAAATCATACTCTAAGTGCCTCAGTCTTTGACACTGGTGAGCCCGCCCAGTTATGATAGAGAAATGCGCAGGTTCTTACCTCTCGTCTTACCACCCAACAACTGAAGAGTTGAAGACACACTAATAAAATCATACAAATGTCCTAAGTGTCCTAGTGATCACAATGGTGAGCCCACTCAAGTATGTTAAAGAGATGCGCAGGTCCTTACCTCTCATCTTACCATCGAGCAACTATGGACTAAGAGCACTATATATCAAACAAACAACTTGGTTGATTGTATCGTCAACTTTCCATCCCCGATAATGACACAAAAATGTAGTGTTGTATTAATCAACCTTAATTGACTCAGACTACAACATTAATTTTCATCCCAGGGTAGGTCTTGCTATGGAGTTCACACTTTCTATGCTGATACGCTCTAGCCAACCATAAGAAAATGTAGAAAAGCTATTAAAGATGTCACTGATCTAAATTGTTGAATCAAACCATGCATGTAGATAAAAAAAAAACACTCTACAGAATTAAATCACAACTCGCAACTATTGAAGTAAAGGCACACTACACAAGAACTAACATCTATTCCAGCTGATTACTCTTACTTTGTTGTTTAACTCTATGTAAGAGCATAGGATAAATAGAAACAACAACGAATGAAATCCATGATTTGTACAACAATAGTGAGAAACCATAAATCAATGAACTAAATTGAAATGTACACTACCTAATCATTGTAATCCCTACCAAAGAGGAGGGCCCTTCCTCCTCACCAGGGTGGAGGAAGAACAGAAAAGGTGATTAATGAATCAGTTGGAAAGTAACAACATCACTGTGCCAATTGATATTGAATAAGTTCAGGATTACAGAAGTAGAATAATGGTACTCTTCTATATGTCCTCATCCAATACACAAAAAGTCAAGTCTTTTATAACTATTACAACCCGAGAATTAGAAAGCATATTAGTCATGAGAATCTCTTGATTCTCATGCTGATCAAAAATAAAGAAGTTACAACTTATTACTAAATAAATATACATAGGTTGCAACTGCTTGAGTCTTGTTGCTTCAAAAATAAACAATCCTACTATTGACAGTTGTTATGTGGAATAGTACCCACATTTCGAGCTTCGGTGCAACAACATTAAGCAAATGGTGGTTTCGGATGACACGACATCACTAACGACAACACTATTGATGTGACAATGGATCCATGCGAAGTGTAATAGTATCTGATGTGTAATAGCAACCTATAACAACATCCAATGTGTAACAGTAGCAACCTATAATAATAGCAACCTATAACAATAGCAACCTGTAACGGCAGCAACCTATAACAATAGCAACCAGTAACAACAGCAAATCATAAAAACACCTAGTATATAGAAGTGATTTGTAACAACACACAGGGTTTAACAAAAAATTGTTCTACCCTTCCCTACAGTTAACCCTTACTTCCTGTCTACTTCAGAGCTTCATTCATGCGAGTGAACAGTTAAAAAGATGAACTTCCCAAAATACTCCTTAAATTCCCTCCCAGTTAGCCACAAAAAGGAATAAAGCCTCGTATTATTTAGTACAATACAACAAAGTGACATGCAGTAAAATGGATTTAAAAGGTAAGAAAACAAAGAGTTTGGTCATATAAGGGCACAAGCTTGGAGGACAAAAAGGTCAAAACAAGGGAAAGAATGTGCAGAAAATAGGTAAAAAGCCACACCCAATAGGTAGATCATCATAAACCGGTGGCTCTGAAATATCAACTATGATAAATTTTTGATCATGATCAAATTTGGAAGCAAATGGATCACGACCGCCATGATCATAAAAAAAAATGAATTATTCAACATCCTCATGATTAGATGAATCAAACAGAGAGGTAGATGAAAAGAAAATGAACTCATCCTCTGTATTTCTGGAAAGGACAGATGAAGGATCAAGTGGATCTTCAATCAATAATTTATGCTCTCTGTTCTCGAATGATGGACTAGCATCCGTTGAGTCTTGCAAGTGGTCAACAATGGGTGCATTCATGGATGAAGACACACATGCAAAATCATAGATGGCAGGTTCACCAAAGAAGCTAGGAAAGAATGGAGGGGGGCTTAAATGAAAGGGATTCATCCTTCACCGAGTGTTGATGTTTAATCTACCACTCATACTCTTAAGGAATGACAATGCATGTTGGTTCTGCAACATCAACTCCGTGAGTGGGTTGTTCCTTGTTCACAACAAGTGAATAGTTTGGAATAGATGAACACAAGATAACATCATCTGGAGGAGCACACGAGTGCAAAAACAAAGGTCAAATAAAGGAGTGTGTATGGGAACTCAAAGGACGCATAACTAAATCTGTGTGAAAATTGAGTGGAGTGATGTTGGGAGGGTGTGAAGGGTAAACAAATGTGTGAACATGATCCTAAAAATCACTGGGGGATGTTGGAACTATTGAATGTGAGGGAGGTAGACAGTCCGTTGAGACAGTGCCTACTCTGACATGGGATTGATCATTTCCATCAACAAAGAAGGTTGAGCGAGGCTTAACGTTAAGCTTCCTCTTGGGACAAGAAGATTTCTCAAGACAATACTCAAACCAATCTCAAAGATACGTGAACTTCATCTGGCTCCACGAAGCTTGAAACTGCAAGTCATAGAAGCACTGCCAAAAATCAATAATGGATTCATACAGAGCCCTCTGTTGCTGTAACAATTTCTAGTCAAGATGGTTTGGATCAAAATGAGAGAACATGTCTTCAATAAGATCATAGAAGTGCTCACATGAGTGCATGATGTCAACTGGTAGGTTGAGCACCCAACAAAATGGAGATTCGCGAAGTGTATATGCAAGAAGAAACCTAGCCTGTTCGTTAGTAAACTCATCTTCCTCATAAATCATGGAAAGAAAGTTATGTAAGTGCTCAGGCTAGGCCACTTCGCCTTCCCCATCATTTTGTGAGTAGATAAGAGATTGAAAATATTCCCAGAGATGGAGATATCTTCACAATTCGAAAAACACCTCGGGGGAAGAAGAATGCAAGACTCCATGGAAGATATGAAAAGGTTCAAAATTGGATGAGAGGACACTGCTTGTCATTAGGCCCTCCTTCTAGCACCAGAAATGTTGATGGTGTTGGACCTGCCAACATGTCAAGGGGATCTCCTTGGTAATAAGTCATAATTAGACCTCAGACCATTTTCTGTAGGAGTCCCAATAGTGGGTCGTAAGGTAATGCCTTGACCAAGATGTTGCACATAGGAAAGTAAGATAACTCTATCGATAGCAAGGGTGTCACTGATGTAGAGAGTCAAGGAATGTGTATGAGAGGTTACAACACTTTGAAGGGAGAGGAAGGTGAAGGTGAGTTCGAGGTTGAAAGGGATCAATCGCAACTCGTTTAGGAACACACCACACAAAGCACATGCATAGCTTCCAGTGAAGCAGTCCACTCAAATGCGACAATCACAACAACAAGGTAAGATAACACGAACAACACTCATGGATCAGTATGAGATGAGTGTGATGGTTGATATAGCAAGGTTCGTGAGAAAGATTTTTCATATGTCTAGCAGAGCAGTCAACATAGATGATGACATCATTAACCACATATGCAACACATTTACAACAAGATTCACATAAATGGATACAAATCAATTCATATACAAGTATGTAAGTTAAAAAACATATATCATTAAGGAAACCGTAACAGTCCAACTATAATAACAACATATGCATGAAAATGTGTTGGCTCTTATTATTAAAGAAGTGTAAGTCACAATCATATAATACACCATGTAAACTTGTTAGCCCCATCAATGGAATGTTACAGCCACATCCGCTTTCTCCTCCAAAGAGATGTACTAGCTCTATGCAGTGGAGAAACCAAGGCATGTTACAATACTTTCCAAGCCTTCTTCAAGATAGTATTAGTAGAAGCTTGGCTAACCAAAATCCTATACAATGAGTTATGAAGGACTATTTATAGAAAAGGAAGGGGTGACCCTTGAAATTCCCCTTTATGACAATTCAATTACCTTCATGACTCTTCACCTACTCTATGACTATTGTATTCACTCTTGACACTAGACTTACACTTGACATGACTCAACATTACAATTCACATGTAACCATGTGAACAATGGCTTAAACAAACCAAACTAGACACCACTCTGACTTAGACAACTATAAAATTCCAACTACTCAGCATCATCATGCTGATCAACCATGACATATTGGTGCTAACAATGGTAGTCTTTGATAGTTTTCGTGTGTTTCATTGTGACATCCATCTGGAAATTAAACCTTGACTTCATGGTATCTGAGTACACTGCTTGGGCTCCCCTGTCCAACTCATCTGAAATAATGCACAACATTGTCATCAATGTGGTCGGACCAACAATATACTTGCGCATGATGTCTGCACTGATAGGAAATTTTGGACCTGTGGCGATGCACATCAACTCGTCAAAGTACTAGTCAAGCTCCTGTTGGACCCGCTTCTTGGTCCTCACTTGCGTGAGAGTCCCAAATGATTGAATCACATGTGTGTACGCACAACCTCAATGCGCTTGAATACTAGTGGATGGGAAGCCTATCAGCCAGTGATGAGTTGCAGTATGTCATCATAGTTCCGAATTTGACTCCGGATATGTGCTTGCAACTCAACCATATTGGCCCTCATCATCTTGGGAAAATGAAGTGGGGCTCCCTTGTACTTCATCATCCATAGCTGCATGTTTTCAACAATAGCATGTATGTTCTTCAATATGCAAGCTCGTCTCACACATCGATGCTGCCAATCATGAAGATGAATGACTACTTGATGCATGGTACCAAATTTGGAGTACAATGCTCGCATGACTATGTCCAAGGACAATACTTCATATAGTATTTCCTTCTTCGGTTCAGCTTGGGCAGACATTGTCACCAAGTGTCCTCCTTGCTTGGCCACCTATAGTTCCTTCACCATTCACTCTTTCTCAGTTATGAGGAAGTGAACACTTGAGCTAGTGGCTTCGACATACACTCTAGTTGCATCAGCCAAAGTAATTGGGTCCTTATGCACATCGGCCATGATCACTTGTTCTTCAACTTGCGCAGGGGATGTTCGGTCCTCCAGAGATTGTACTCTATTAGGCTACACAAATCTATGTTGAGATTCATCAAAGGAGTTGTTGTGCATCTCTGCTTCTAGCTGACCACCAAGGATCTTAGTGCCTTGTTGGTCATTCAAGAGTTGCTCATCATCTAGATGCATTGAAGTGGGTGATTTGACCTCTCTATGGTGAGGCACGAGGTCGATATCCTGTTACAACTATGGCTACTCCATGTCTGCATCAAATTATGCAAGAGCATGTTCTATCTCATGAGCAAAATCTTGCCCCTGCGAGGGCTCACCCTATTCACCTGATGCCAACTATTCAAAAGAATCAACTACTTGTACGGGTGTTGCCTCATCTGTCTGCACAAGATGCACCCCTTGCTGAATTTGTTGCTACTGCGCTTCATTCTCATATTGGCATAACTTGTTCTTTTCGGAGTTGCTCTCTCAACTAGTGCAAATCCTTCTCTACTTCTCCCATTTTCTTCTTCTCCCTCTGACCTCACGTGATATGCCTATCGCACTGCTGCCTCTTTTCCTAAATAGCCTTAGTTGCTTGTTCTATAAGTGTATCTACTTGAAACTTGCAGATTTTTTCCCCCTCCATGTGGTCGACAATATTTATTTTCCTTTTATTGCGTGTAGGTATGCTTGGCTCCACTATCTCTGCTACTGCTACTACTGCTAGTGTTAGCTATCATACTGTTGTGCTAATGTTGGGTCCCTATAATACTAGTGATTACCCCATTACTATTGTAGTTATACCCCTTATTAATATTTTTCTGACCCTATTGCCCCCATATTGTTATTACTGTGCCCCATAGAATCACTCTATTGTTATTTTTGTGGCTTTATATTATTATTGTTAGGTCGGCTGGTTTATATTGTGACTCCTTAGACTCCTATATATAGAAAGGAGGTTTTGTCA
>APFE031549723.1:8682-73072 GCA_000404065.3 Pinus taeda
TCGCGCATTTAGCAGAACCTTTCGATATTCATGGTATAGTCTCAACAGGGGGTCGCTTGATATGAAGGTCAGTACTTCTGGGAATAGCCTTGTCCTTGGAAGTTTCAGCTTCACCATAATCACGTGACTGAGTAGCCACATGGACGTTAGAACCCATCATGAAAACATTCGATGATTTTTCCCCTTCTTGGTTGCCCCCTGCGGAGGTTCCAGGGTTTGAACTCGCGCCAGCAAGAAGTTGCTGCCCTTGGGGAAAGGGGTTGGTTAACACATCTTGGGAACTAGAAGTCCCTTGCTGCCCTAACAAGTGCTGAGCGTCTTCAATCTTAAGGAAAATATGAGTTGAATGGTCTCCACTGCACAACTTGCATGGAAACTTGACTTTCCTTTTCGACTCATTTCTACCCCCACCAGCATTATTGCCGGATTTATTTGCATCAGGCTTCCCATCCTGGTTCTTTTTCTTACCTTGTCCTTTCTTTTTCCCATTGGAATTTTGATTTCCTTTGGGGTTATCAGATTCTATGGCATTAATCGAATAGGTTTAAGAAGCCATAGGGTTAGACGATGTGACTTGGTTTTTAGAAGCAGTTTGTAAAGACAACTGCTGCAATTGATTCAACAAGTTCACTCTATTCGTGTCTATCGACCCAACAATACCATCCACGTGGGGACCTGGCTTCGACTTAGCTACGTCAACCTTAGACCTAGGATCATCTGACAAGTATTTTTGTAGGATCCCAGACTGAGATTAGATCAATTCTAATTGCTGGGCCCTAAAAATGGCTTGCTCCTTAGAATAGACTCCAAACATTGAGACATCCTTGGAGATCTCAGCTATCAAAGATTTCAAGAACCACTCGAGATGGTACTTTGTAGGGATATCGACTTTAATGAGTCTCTTTCTTCGTCTCCATTCCTGAATATGATCAGAAATGTGAGTTGCCTTATCCTGACGAAAAGTGTCCAGTAATTCGGTTCCGGCATCATACCGGACAGGAAACTGAAAATGGTTTAAGAAAATATTGGCTAAGTCAGCGAATGATGTAAAGCTTCCCCCATACAACTCTATATACCATTTGGCCACATTACCAGTCAAGGTGCGTTGAAATAATCTCAACCTAACCAAGTCATCGACCAGGGAGTTCGATGAGCACCACAAGTGGAATGTGGTTACATGGTTGCCTGGGTCCTCACCACTCTTCCCTTCGAATTTTGGAATGTCCGAAGGGAGTTTGGTTGGGACCGGAGGCCAGGTCGGATTGTACTTGATTGGATCATTGGTTAACTTAGTGAGATATGGCAAGTTCAATGTTGCCAGAAATGGAAGTCTAGGAGGAGCTTGGGGATTCCACCCTGACTAGGCGGAACTCCCAAAGATCTGAAAAGATTGGCCTGGATTTTGGAAGGCACCAGGCTACCCGAAGTAACCAGTAGAACTAGCGGAACCAAAAGGAAATCCTTGTGATCCAGCAAAACTTGGAGTTTGACCAACTGCGACCATATATCCACCATACCCAGAAAAGTTTTCTCCTAAAGGATTATAAGGAGTTGATAACCCTTGATATGGATTCCAAGCCGAAGCTAGGGGAGGAATACTTTGGAATGAACTAACTATGGTATACAGCCTATTCCTATATTGGCCGAAAAATGGATTCCCAGTTCTGGCACTACTAAGCCTAGGGTTATTCCAACCTTGGAAAGGATTGCTGCTTTGTCCTATAGAAGAAAAAGGCATGGATCCTATCGTTGGGTTGGAATGTGGTATATGACCACTTCCGAAAGGAAAACCTTGGAATGAAGCCGCACTCATCATGGATGTGGCGGCCCTGAACGGAGCTGAAGGAATTCCCTGTGAATGGGCGCCAAATGTGAAGGATCCAGAACCAAAAGCATTGGTTTGGGAATTTCCACTCGTGGACGGAATGGAGGTAGACCCAAAAAAAGACGTGCTAGCAAAAGATCCGAATAAAGAAACGGAGGGGATGGAAATAATTCCTCCCCCTTGTACATATATGGGAGTCTGCACAGTCGTAGCACTTGTAGAAGCCATGCTTCCAGTACTGGTCATTGAAGGTAAGTGCTTAGCGTAACCTGGACTTGACGGTCTACGCGTTGGAGTCCCAACGTATTGTAATACGTGTAGATGACTAGACGGTAGGGGAGAATTCGGAGCCACTAACGACTCTGAAAGTTCTTCCACCTCTATGTTATCCTCCGTTTGTAAGCAAACTTGAGAAAGAACTGGAGTGTTCCTCTCTTGTTCCGTGGAAGTACCAGGCCTTGCTTGAATACTAATGCCCCCGAGAGGAGGATCAATCCCTGATGCATCAATTGCCATGGGATGAAACCCACCGGTATTATTACCTCTGCGCCTTCTCGGAGAAGGCTTTAAACTCGGTGGTGAAAGACCATGAAGTCTTCGAGACCGTTTAGGAGAGCGGTCAGCCACTTTGAATTTCTTGTTTAAAATCTAACTAAAGACTCAAAAAATTGAAAGCTAGGCCGACTAAGAGCACAGAGCATCCACTATAAAGTCCCTAAAGATACAACTAGTCAAACAACTTCCAAGTATTTCCGCTCCGGGTGATTAGGACCAGACACCAAAATATGAGAAAGTGAAATAAGGGGCCTTTCAAAGATAGTCTGGGATGATGAGGGTCGAGGCATATCAGCGAAGGTAACAGAGGAAGTTATGCTGACCTACTAACAACAACCTACACCAGTGCAAGCCCCCAAGCTTCGCAAGGGTGCCCTCCAGTAGTACTGTCGAGAATGATACAACGTCGACCTCAGGTGCCACGGGATTCCCCTCCACAACCACCTATGTAGTTCCCTAGGAGTAGCAACTATGGATACCAACTCATCGCAGAAGCCAGGCATAACGGTCGTGAGATAAGTTCGGACAAGTAGGAGAGGGGGTATCTCTCTTCCCTGTCTTCACAGACCCTCATGCTTAACTCCCAGATCTGGAGCTTTCCTGGTCTTCCTAACGCTATTGGATTTTCTCTCGTTATTCAGACTCCTATGTTTGACGTTTAAACGACTTTGGAGAGTTAACTCTCCACTCGCCTAATCCAAGGCCATAAAATCCTAAAACTTGTTGGTGTATTTAACTTAAAAGAAAAAGTTCTAGTGAATTTTAGTTAGCGCTTGATTTTAAAATGCCCTGTTCTTTAAGTCAGGGGATGATGGAAGTGAAATTAGTGGTGTTTTTTTTTTTTTCAATGCAAAAGAAATTAATAAAACCTAACTATATGCATGTGAACTTGTCTTTGTTTTTCGATGAAGAGTAATTTCTATAGGGTTCAAGGAAAAATTCTAATAAAACAAACTTTTCTTTTCTTTTCGTTAATTCACACTTCACACTCACAAAAGTTAACACAGCTATGTATGCCTAAATAGATGCAAATCTATCCTAATGCAACAACTATATGCTTGATGCAAGATTCAAAACAACTCTAAAAACAAGAAATAAAAGTTGCTTTGCTTATAAAATTTTCTTTTGCCACTTAGAATGTCTAGATGGAATATGAAATACTACCATTCATTTCATCTAAACACTAAAAACAAAACTCAAGAAAAACATAAAGCACTTTCATTCACTAAAAGGGAACTAAATGAAAAACAAGTTCAAGAAAGCAAAACAAAGTCTTTCAAAAAGTTTTCTTCAAAGTAGGAACAAAAAAGTCTTTTAAAAAATGCTCTCAACAAAAACTGAAACTTTGCGATTGAAACAATAAGCAACAACCACTTTTGCAAGCTGACACCATACAATGGATGAAAACTCAACAAAAGCAAATGTGTTTAAAGATGCTCTTTAACAATCGAAAGCAGCAATGAAATCTTTGGTAACAAATACCAAAAAGGATAAAAAAGACAATTTCAAGAAAGTATCAATTGACAACTTTCATGAAACAAAGAAGTAGATGGTCACAAAAAGCGGTTTTGTCAAGCAAACAAAATGTCACCAAAAGAAAAATTCAACACAAATATTGATAACAATCTTTCTGATATGATAAATCAGAGCAACCAAGATTCCAACAAGAAATCTTGCGTGCTTTTAGCAAAAAACAATTACGCTTGCAAAAACAAAACAAGACCAATACTCCTTATAATCAGAGATAAATCGGAGTAAAACACTTGCTATAAAACAAACAACTGATACTGAAAAATGATTGTTTCAAACTAAATAAAACCACCAGACAAACCTTCAGAGACAAAAATTTATAAATCTTGAAGACTGCAATATATACGCGACTATACTTATGTGCGGATTGCGTGTATACACGACTATGCCTGAGGAAACCTACGTATATGCGGGTTTACTTCAGGAAACAAGCATACATATGCTTCTGTAACTAAGGAAAACAACGCATATGAAAGATTTCAAGAAAAATAAAACACAAACTGAAGAAATTGGCAAAACTTAGAATTCAATAACAGACTAGACAGTAACAGCAAACAAACAAGCAACTGAGCCCTGATCGGCTTGACAAACACCCAAACTAGGAACAACAAGAGTGTTGTCCCCTGTGGAATCGCCAATTCTATTGATGGATTTGCTCCCCTAGGGCTTTTGGGTGGAAACCCTAGTAGACTGAAAGTTGTCTAAATAGAGAAACACACATTCACACAGCCATTATGCTATTAAAAGCAAATTCTATAGTAAGAGGGGCGTAGCTTAGGTCCTATGATCGAGAAGTTCCTCAAGGGTCCAAACCCTTCTTCAAGTCCCTTTCACTCCTTTGTCCTGTAAAACAACCAATTCCAAAGTATACAGCAGTATATGGACAAAGACTTATAAAGAAATCATCTTTATGTTATAGAAGAAGGTAGTTAGTTATGAACTTGAAACAACCATTCACATATGAATTCAAACATGAACATCATAAAGATAAAGAAGAAGCATATCAGGAACCAAGACGTGTTTCTTTATTATAGACAAATAGAATGTACAAAAGGAGTAATATCACCTGAGTAACCTTTCGCAGGCTCCAAGCAAAGCTTCCTTCCGGATCCGTCCAGCCTCAAGCCTTTAGCATATCTCCTTCCAAGATTCACTCCATGATGCCATAACTAGTGGATGAACATCAACACACAAGGAAACAAGGGTTTCCTATATGAATGGGGGAAGTGCAGAAGGCACAAGGGTCTTCAGACATGGTCAGGGGAAAAATCTCAGTATAATAACCTTTCTCTCTCTTCTCTCCTCCCTTAGGCCTTCCCTTTGATGTCTTTTTATACCACTCCCAAAGTAGTTTTTTAGTTGGGAGTTGGTTGGGAAGAGTTGGGCCACGGGCACTAATAGGTGATCGATAGGTAAAACCCATGATCTTCATCCGAAAATAAGGAGTTTTATGTTTTTTTAAGTGTTTTAATACATATACGCGGGTTGGGTATATGCCTACCCACATATACATGCGTTTAACTCAGGGAAATGTCGCATACAAGGAATAAAACACTGTTTTTTAAATTTTCTGACTAGGTCTGGAAGGAGGGGTTGCCCTAGGCCATGAGTGCAGCATCACAAACCATAATAGTGAGATTTGGAGCTATAACACCTGGGGTCTGGGAACTACTTATTAGACATCATTCTTCATTATTTACTTGAGTACTTGAGTATCTAGGATCATCAATAGTACCTATTATATTTTTCTAAAGAAACTTGGTTGTTATACCTTGCAAATCTTTACTTGGATTGATGTGTGATGATAAATCGCCATTTTGTTGATTTGATAATTATTATTTTATTTAATTTCTACAATTAATACTTAATATTTTAAGTGTTAATTTAAGAAAGTTTTCTTAAGAAAACTATGTTTTTCTAAATACCCACTTCTATTCCTGAGTGATGAGAATTTTCAATCTACTTGGATTGATGTCTGATGATTAGTAATTGTTGTTGATTTGATAATTAATAATTTATTTAATTTCCATAACTAATACTTAATATTTTAAGTGTTAATTTAAGAAAGTTTTCTTAAAAAAAAGCTATGTTTTTTCTAAATGCCCACTTCCATTCATGAGTGATGAGAATTTCCAATCTGGTTGACATCATAATAAACATTTTTTTTAGTTTCATATTTAATGTTTTAGATGTTTGTACTCATTATAATGCACTTTTGTATATCATTTTTATTTTTTAATTTTGGTTGTACTAAATATCAAAGTAGTTAATCATATAAATTGTAATGGTGTTGGGTGTGGTTTAGTGACAATGTTGAAGAAGTTAAGTGAACTTATGTAAAGAAACTACTCTCTATTTTTTTCTGTTACATATTTCATATTTGTCCACGTATATAACATGTTGAGTCATAGGTTTTTTTTCTTGCATTGATAGTGTTGTGTGTTTTTATGTTAAAAGTCATGACATGGTTATAGTGTTGATTTATACTATTTGATTATTATAGGAATATAATTAATAAATAAATATATTTTTTCAATGTGAAGATAATGCATAGTTTTTTTTATTTGAGATAAAATTATCTACTAACCTTATTATTATATTTAGTGAATTCTCTAAAACTTGTGTTTATGATTAAGTTTACATATAAAATTATAATGATAATTTGCATGTCAGACTTTCTCATAATGTCTCATTAATTTCTTTCCCTCTACTTTATCCCAAGTCCATGCTTGATCCCAAAATCAAGGCCTTCAACATGTATTATTTATAACATTAATGATTATTTATAACATTAATGATTGGAGCAACATTTTTTTGCCCCTAAGTATGATTTATAGAAAAGAAAGAAAAAGAAAGTAACATAATTTTTATTATCATTAAACATATGGATTAGGGGTTATCCTCTAAAATCTAACTTCACCATTCATTTTTTCTTTTTTTCTCGGTTTGAAAGACAAAGTTACTAATCAATATTCTCATTAGTAAGAATAACATTTTTGGAAATATTGTTCACTAATTTTTTTTAGTTCAATGTTTCTATGGATCTTGGAAACTTGAATTCAAAGATAAATTAGCCTAAATAATAAGCGATGGAGCCAATCATGTTAGGTTTTTATGTTTATAGTAGCCTATAAAACAAGTAGAGTCTCTTTGTTTATTTTATACCATTTAAACAAAATTATTACTCTTCCACAAATGCCTCAATATCTTCTATACTATTCTCCTATAATGAAATTTAAGATTAACATGACTCTTATCATGGTCGTATAATGAGGATATGGTAAAGTTACAATCCTAACATAATCTAAGATGTAGTTTTCATGCATCATATTTTTATATGAATATCTACGTATTGATTTTATTTTTTATTAAATTTTATATTATCATTTTTAACCTTTCCAAATCTGTATAAAAAAAGTGATTAAATGTTTATTTATTGTTATTATTAATGTAAATATTACTTATTACTTTCAAAGTTACACAAAATTAAAAATTAGAAAAGAAATATATTTGTTAGTTTCCATTTGTTTACTATCATTATAAATAACTTAGAGTTAATATTTTTTTAAATATTTTTTAAAGTATATATATTTCTTCATTTACTTTTTCTTTTGGGAGAGGAATCATAAATTGAAATGGTATTGTACCCACATGACATGGGCCAATTATGCCTTCTAACTCTATAAGTAGCTAAATATATACTTATTTTACTCTTTTTAATTATAATATAGTTATTTTTTACAACTTTTTATAAGAAAAAATAGTTAAATATATATTCTTTAATTCAAAACTAAAAGTGAAAATTTCCTCATTAATATTATTTGCTATATTATTTATAAAACCATATTCAAACACACTGTTAACAAATTGATTTCTTGGTTTATGGATGCTAAGTTTGGGTCTATGAATCGATTGGAGTTCAGACAAAATGTTGTGCATCATTGAGTGTTTACGAAATATAGGGTGCTCTTTCGAGGCCAGTATATGAATTTGGTTGTGATTTCATAGATGATTCTCTTTACTCCCCTCATTCTAAGTTGTATACATGGGAACTCTTACGTACTGCAGGAACTATTAGAGTGGATCAAAAGTTTGTTAATTAAGGTAACTTTGCTCCTTGTTGGTTCTGTTGGTGGAAATGGTACTTTCTTAAGGTTATTTGATGAATCTATGAAGTGGGGAGTTTCTTTGGTATTTCTTGTTCTCATGTTGTTAAGATTTCAGGGTGTTAAATGGGTAAAATTCCTCCTTGTCTTTGGTTGGTGTATCAATTATGCTCTTGTTCATTACATATGTGAGCTTTTCAACTAGGTTAGAATTTGGGAGTATCACTATGTTATGACTCTGTGTTCTAGGAAATTTGAATTTTTTTGGATTCTAGTCCTATGGGGTGGCTAGTAGGTGATCACCTCTTAACTTTTTAGTTTTAGTTACAAGGTTTGCTACTGAGTCCATCAACTTGTTTTTCTAGTAGAGGGTTTGTTCATTGTTATGTAGTTTTCTCTTTGGTTAATGCGCTCATGCCTCATTGTTAGAGAATGACGAGCATAAGGTGAGGTTTTGGTTTTGTTGGGTATAAGCATATCCATCCCTTCACTTATGACTTTTTTGGAACTTTTTTCGATGTGGTTGCACTAATGGCGAGGAAGGAAATCCTCCTCTTGGAATCAAAGGATTTTGGTTACCATCCATATCATTCAGATTCAAATTTGGTTGATATGCCTGAGGTACCTGACCCTAACAGATTTAGGAAGGGCATGTTTTGTTTCTTGAATTCTTTGGCTCTTCACCACCAAATGGATATTTTTTTAAGATTAATCTTTAAGGATAAATAGGTTGAGAGTTATAATGTATCCTCTTCTCATTATGACATTAAACACATACACAAGAATTTTTGTTTTTGCTAGGAATATGTGGAATGGAGATTGACCAGGGTTGAAATCTTTTTAGTGTCATATTCTAGCTTAGGTGATCTCACTAACCCACCTAGTGTCCCTATTGATCTCCCGGTGCACAATGAGCAAGATTTGACAATTATCTCCTCTGATCAAGAGTAGTTTTCATTGGTCTTATGGTTTTTGGTTTTGATTTTCATCATCTATCTTTAGGTATGGAAATACTGTGGAGGTTTCTACTTGGTTTTCTCTATCACTTCTCTATGAAGGTTGTTGTTAGGTGCTTGGAGATTACATTTTTTTTAGAATTTTGGACCTTTTGTTAATATTAGTAACTCTTCTTCATTGTCATTTTGTTACGACTCGTTAAGAATGTTAGAAGTGGGCCCTCTTTCTGGCTTGTTGGAAGGTTTAAAATGCTTAAAGTTTTTTAGGTTTGGTCATGATTTTGTACTCGCACTTCGTGATGCGGGAGAAACTAGCACCAAAGTAAGTGAATGCAAGCCATGGAAGAAAAACAGAATTAAAGCCGATTTAAAGCAGAAAAATAGATTTAAAGACGATAAAGCAGATTTAAAGCACATTTAAAGCGTGCATGCATGAAGCTTTTGTGGAGAAAATCAGGAGAGGATAGGATTGATCATTCCTAAAATTATTATATAAATGTAATGTGATAGGATGTGATATATATCTGTTCTGGAAGGTAATTTGTGAGTGGAAAGATGTAGCTGAGTGTGAGCTTGTTTTTAAGGCTGAAATACCTTAATTTTGTAACTGTTCCGTAAATATATAGAAACATGCTCAATGTTAATTACATATACGTGTGTGTTCATGTTTTGTGTTAATTATATACACCCATGTGTTTTATAAATAAGTCAAAACCTGTGTTCTGTAAATAAAAACGGTGTTGCGGGCGCTCGGATTCATGGTGTTGTGAATGAAATACGACTGAATTTGTCATGTTATATGTCCGATACTTGATAATTTTGACTAATGACCTGTGCTTCACGTATGTAAGGTGCACCCGGTTTGTATCAATTGTGCCTGCGTGTTATTACACCCACTTAGCTGCAAAACGTGCTCGTGTGTTAGTTCTGAGAGTGGGTCTTTCCATGGTGGAAGCGTATCTGGCATGAGTACTGGCTCGGGAAGTCAAATTCAGTGAGGAACAGATCGGTGCAATATTGGATGAGGTTTTCAGGACTTACGGTGAATTTATTGATGGAGAAAAGGGTCTGACATTTGAGAGGTTGTTGAGAACTTATGATGACGGAGCAAGCGATGTCCATACAGGTGCCCATATTATTTTTTTTAAAAGGCCATATATTACTATGTACTGTATTACCTTGTGGTCATGAGATTTTAGACTTATATTGCATGCTTGTAATGGGGTTAAGGGAAGGATCGATATTTAAAGATATCCACTGCTTGAAAATGAAAATTTTTATAATTTAAAATGCTTCCGATGGGCCATAACCCACAGGCCCAGGTTCGATTTTTTAATGGAATGGGGATTTTGGGCTTACCCCAAGATCTCATCCCATCACTTTGGTATCAGAGCAGTAAAAGATTCTGTAGAAGGAGGTACAGTTCTTAATGAAGTATGAATAGGTATGGTCTTTATATTTTCTGTAGGTAGCAGTAGAGGAAAGTGAGCAGATTGCAATAGCCTAGAGCGTTTACGAAAAGACCAAGTCTAGAGGAGAGCTTGGTGAGGTAAGAGGCAACAAGGAGGACTTGCTGTTGCAGAGGTAGATTGCAGCTCACAAGTTAAAGATATTACGAAGACCAGGAGAAGCATATTACTAGGAGGTCATAAATTTTTGTACCTCGGGAGTCTGATGCAAGAGCAACCACCACCAAAGCAAGCGAACACAAGCCATGGAAGAAAAACAGAATTAAAGCCAATTTAAAGCAGAAAAATATATTTAAAGAGGATAAAGCAGATTTAAAGCAGATTTAAAGCGTGCATGCATGAAGCTTTTGTGGAGGAAATCAGGAGAGGATAGGATTGATCCTTCCTAAAATTCTTATATAAATGTAATGTGATAGGATGTGATAGATATCTGTTCTGGAAGGTAATTTGTGAGTGGCAAGATGTAGCTGAGTGTGAGCTTGTTTTTAAGGATAAAATGCCTTAATTTTGTAACTGTTCCGTAAATATATAGAAACATGCTTAGTGTTAATTACATATACGTGTGTGTTCATGTTCTGTGTTAATTATATACGCCCATGTGCTTTATAAATAAGTCAAAACCTGTGTTCTGTAAATAAAAACGGTGTTGCGAGTGCTCGGATTCATGGTGTTGTGAATGAAATACGACTGAATTTGTCCTGTTATACATCTGATACTTGATCATTTTAATTTGGGTTCAACGATTGACTAATGACCTGTGCTTCATGTATGCAAGGTGCACCCGATCTGTATCAATTGTGCCTGTGTGTTATTACGCCCACTTAGCTGCAAAACGTGCTCGTGTGTTAGTTCTGAGAGTGGGTCTTTCCATGGTGGAAGCGTATCTAGCATGAGTACTGGCTCAAGAAGTCAAATTCAGTGAGGAACAGATTGGTGCAATATTGGATGAGGTTTTCAGGACTTACGGTGAATTTATTGATGGAGAAAAGGGTCTAACATTTGAGAGGTTGTTGAGAACTTATGATGACGGAGCAGGTGATGTCCATACAGGCACCCATATTATTTTTTTTAAAAAGCCATATATTACTATGTACTGTATTACCTTGTGGTCATGAGATTTTAGACTTATATTGCATGCTTGTAATGGGGTTAAGGGAAGGATCGATATTTAAAGATATCCACGGCTTGAAAAGGAAAAGGTTTAAAATTTAAAACGCTTCCGATGGGCCATAACCCATAGGCCCAGGTTCGAGGTTTTAATGGAATTGGGATTTTGGGCTTACCCCAAGATCTCATCCCATCACTTCGTACCTGTGGTATACATGAAATTAGTATGGTTGTTGTTGGCATTGAGATTGTTACTTTTGGTGGTTGTTATGGTATTTTTCTTGTTCCATACTAGTATGTGTTGGGGATTACATGTCCCTAAATATTTTGGTAGTTGGGACCTGTACCAATGGTTAAGATGCATACTGATCGTGGTATATACGTCGACAACATAATTTCAAGTTTTTGTTGGTTCCTAGCATTGGAATTTCACTCCTTTCTGGTGTTTCGGCTATGGAGATATTTGGTTGTTCTACCAGTTTGGCCTATAGAAATAGTTGGTTGTTCAATGTCCTCATATAATGATGTGATATTGTTACTCTTTGTGACAAGATGATGTTAAATACTTTATAATTTTGGCTTATTAATGAAATAAAATTACGAAACACTTTACAAATCTAATTAAATATAAAAAAATTAATCCATATAATTCAAATGGCATCTATATTATTAATTTATAAAATAAACTAAAAATTAGATTTTAAATTACCCTTTTAAAAATACACAATAAAATTTATAAGACAAAGATTTCTACTTATTTAAAACAAACTCAGTAAAACTCACACATATCTACTTGTTTCTATAATATCAATTTTAATGTTAATAAATTTTTGGTTTATATTATCAATTTTAATGTTAATAATTTTTTTTAAATGGTGATTTTCACGTCAAGCGCATAAGCTAAGTGCAGTACATGCTACACAACATAGTGATACAAAGTCTCAAAGTTAAGTGGCTGACCATGTCACTACCAAAAGACACTAATAAAATAATGTTATAACATTTGCCGTCAACATGAATCTAACCTACTATCTTAATAATGGAGGATTCGTCGTTTGAAAATCTCTTATTCCGTGGTGAACTTTATTATGTTTCTAAAGTGGTCTAGATTATAGTGTGATCCATGCATGCTTTCCTATTAATTGCCCTATAGAGGCCATCTATCTAACGTAGTCATCAAGCATTAACTCAATGTTGCATTAAACTTTTAATAAGAAGTACCTATTCGAATAATTAAGATATGCACAAAGATTTTTTTATATATTATATACATAAACACAATAAATATTTGATCGCATTTAAAGTATAATATGAGAACACCATGAGGTATAAGAATTAATCTAATTATATAATTCTGCACTTATTAGCATATAATTAATAAGTAATATTATCTTTAAAAATTTTTTATTGGATAAAGTTTGGGTTTCTTCCATTATAAATATATATATTATTATGTAATTTATTTAATATTTTTTATTGGTATAATGGAGATGGTGTAGTTGAGTTTTCATATTTAATATAGATTTAAAGTTAGCTATTATCTTATGTTTATATTTTGTTGAAGAGGAGTTTTTTTTTAATGATTATGATTTTATTAAATTTCAAGTTACAAGCACAAAGATATGGCTTTCCAAAATTCGTATTAAGAGCATTCTTTTACTTTCTAGTTCAGTGCGTCATAGTTCAACATGCCCATGAGGTATATGTATCATGCTATGTTATTATTGTTGTTGGAGATTTACTTTTGTTTACATCAATAATGTGACTATTAGCAATTTACACAATGCTTTGACATTATGTCAACCCTCAAGTGAATTGTTGATGTGATTACCAATCATCCCTGCAATCTTTTGAAATTGGACAAAAATTCGACTCGATCACTTATGCAACCATCAACTCGCTCCTTTGACATTGCGCAAACCCTCAAAGTAAATTGTTAATGCTATCATCAACAATTGGTGCAATTCTTTGATGTTGCATGAGTACTCAAATAAATTTTCTATGCAATCGTTGGCCATCCATGAAAAATGATAATGTATTCTCATTCCAAACTATTAATAAACCATTTTGATAAATACCAATTATCTACCATGTGTTTGGTCCATGACATCATACATACTACCATTATCTAGCCAATGCCAAGTATACATCATTATTTGGTATGGCATGTCATCATTAGTGTCTAGGCACATGATTATGCCACATCACATCGTACTACCACATCATCACCACTTCTACTACCAAATCATCATATGTATGACCACATGGACTCTACCAAATCATCGCTATTCATACTACCATGTGGACTTTACAACATCATCTACAAAGAAACTTGTAAAGTTTTGAAATAATAGTAAGAGAATTGATTATTTCATTAATAAGTCATGCAAAATTTATTTATTTTCCAATGTGATTCACCCTATCCATTTCCTTAGCTACCTATAGCTCTACAAATGTGCTAATGGATTACCAAAGTGTCGAAAAATTATGAAATGGTCCATGGATTACCAAAGTATTCATGGATTTCCAAAGTGTAAATGGATTTACCAAAGTACCAATGGAAAGCTCAAAGATATCAACCTCATCAAGATTTCTCAGAATTTGAGTTTCGTAGATTGTGATTTCTTCATCATTGTTTTGGTTACTGACATATTCATCGGGCTTAATCAAAATTGATAATCTTTTACATTGTAAATTCTTGATCCATTTACTTGATTACTAATAATTTCATTTATCATGGATAGAAAGGTGAACCTTTTTCAATGTGTTGATTCATATAAGAGGTCAAATCACCAATAATGCCAACTCTTTTCACCAATATGAAGAATATTCACCACTACTCCAGAATTACCGAACTTCAAAATACATGAGAATCTAGCTACACGAGAAGTTTCTCCAACAAATCTTAAAATATCGATAGATGATAAAATTGCTACCAAAACTCCATTACGCCTACAATGTACTTATGTATATCAAACACCAATTGACAATAACTTGATTCATTAGCACACAAATTTTGCTGAAATGCTACAATATATGATGTTTATAACATCCCACACTGTAGCTCATTCTACAACATGTCAATAACAAAAAGTAAAACACAAATGTATACGACAAGAAGTAAAAGTTATGAAACATTAAATAAATAAAGTTGCAACAATTACTAATGAGGAAAAGTATTGTACACAAAAAAGAAATATGACACAATTCCTCACCTTGCGTGAGACTTGTTCTAGGTTGAACTTATTCCTAGACTCATATTGTCACCCAAAAATACTATAGTAGGATTCCACACCTCAAACCAAGATAAATTTGATTATTAAAAATAAAGTCTGTCTGATGTTGTACATGAAACAGTTATGTAACTATTGATGTAACATTACACACACACAAACATAGGTGACAAAATTTGACTCCTCCATATATTGAATGAAATGTTATTCAAACTAAAAATTAGTTCTAAGTTTCACAACTATAAAGGAAATTGAATATTCTTATGATTTTATCAAGGAATAACTAACCACGACAATATGTCCATTTGGATATCTACAGATCAACTGTATCATTATTTTTTTTTCTTGTTCCAATATTATAGGCTGCAACTTATGACACAACCTCTTCAATTTTTTATTACAGTTGAGTCATGTTAGCTTCACTCTCTTAAAAATCAATAATAAATCCAATTATTAAACTAAATAAATAAAATCATGAGAATTCCTCAAACTAAGGAGTCTAGTTTGGATGAGAGATTCTCTCCAACTAGCTCTCCTAAATTAGTGTGTAAGTTGGGAAATTGTCTCAACCAAGTGAGTCTAAGATAGAAACACTATCTTAAGACCACTTTCTCATGTATTTAAATGTATTATTAAATTATTTGAATAATGTGAATTACACGATTACATGAGCATGAGAAACCACATGATATCTCTCTTCCTTTTCCGCCAGTTTAATTTTTGTGTGTTAATTTGTTGTGCATATGGTTATATGGCTTTTTTATTCCTCTTCATGTGGTACCGGAGCTACAGTGAGATTTATCATAGCCATAATCATTTGGGGCATGATCATTCCATGGTAGTCTTCCATGGAAGGCATTAAATGGAATTAAATAGTGTTTGAAGCATTACATCCATGATATGTGCATTGGTTCTGAGTATTAGAAGCCTATGGATGCATCATTTGCATGTACAGTGTAACCAACTAATACACCCGCTATCTCTTTGCTGAGAAGGTTATCAAGATTTTCTGGTCAAATCGTTGCATTTCTAATAAGAACTAAAGAAACGAGATCAACGTGGGAGATTGATCCACCAGTGCCAAGTAATCAATAAATGGGTTTTTGTATGCCATTGTACAACCTAGTTTAGGTCTGAGCAATCTTATATGTTAAATTCTATTTCCACTGAAAAGTTTAGCACCATGGATAGAAATTTCAGTTTCCACACTTGTACAATCATTAAGTCGACGTAAAGTGTTGGTGGAATGGATGGTGGTCCTAGAAATGAACAAGGAGAGAGAATTTGCTTGCTATCTTTATAAAGAAAATTTACTGCATGAGCAACAATAGTAATTGTTAGAGGCACAACAGGCTCTGCTAGTTACATAGGTAGTTGAAAATCTTCTCTTATCTAATGAGCTTGCATGGAGATGTACCTTCATAAGAAGAGATAGTCACAATTAATGTTCCACACCTAGAATGCATTTAATATAAGAGTTCTAGGTGATTTTTGAATCGTAAAAGTTCTATGTTGTACTAATGCACGAGATTTTAATGAAGTATAACTCAGAGGTTAGCTGAGAAGGAAAGTGCTGACTGGACATTAGATCGACTCGCATCCAAATGGATCCACCAAAATGCCTGTTGATGATAGCTCATTCAACCAACCTTCTAATGATGTGGAGCAATATGGTCCCTTTACATTGGAAGCTGTAGTCGTAGTTTGTTTCGACATGGCATTAATATGTGATTTTTTAGGTTCCATTAGCAGCAAAGGTTGTTGATAGCAACAAAGAGGATTTTCACAGTAGTTGGTGGTTATACCGAGCCTATGCATAGGAACAACAGATGTGCATCGATGTCCAGCTACATATTATTCAGGCTAAGGGAAATCACTACCTCTGCAATCAAGTCAACCCTTTGTGATAAACTCAATCCAAAGGGCAGTGACACCATTAGTAGCTTATAATGAACGAATGTTGTAGTTGGAGAGCAAACCATTAACCCATGGTGCTAGCGCTGGCATACTCTGTGATTGATGCGGAGATTAAAATGTTTCCAACTTTGCAAGAATCAATTGTCTTTGCAGTAGCATGATGATCCAGTGTAAACCCTCCTCATCACCTTCATCCTTGACAAAAATGTGAGGGGCCTTTTCATCGTTATTAGAGCTACTAAAGGAAGGCTAAGAAATTAGATCATCAAGCGAGTCCGAATCAACTGATTCACTGTGTTTTTTTAAGATCATCCTTAACTCTTCTTCAAGGCGAGCCATGGCTTATTGGAGGACATTCTTTTCATGATTCAAACAAGAAAAATGCTTTCGATCATTTGGTGAAGTTCAGTTTGGTTGTCATGTTTTATAGATCATCAAAACAACCTCAAGATAGGAAGAAGCCTCGTTGGGCACATCGAACCAAATGAAGTGCTCTTTTGCCTTTAGAACCAGGATTGACCATTCCAGCAACAGATGGTGTCTCTCTACTCTTGTTGAACTAAAAAGATAGCTCTACACCCTCAAAAGACACTCTACAAGAGCCGGGGAGCAATACCAAGGATCTTTCTGAAATCCTGGTGGTCAACAATTCAAATCATATAGTGGACAACTCTTTATGGTAAAAACTTAATTTATATTTTACATGTTTAATTTAAAAAAGAAATTTAAAAAATCCATTTATTTGTTTTAATGGGAAGCATGTAAAATAAGATGGGAGTGATAAGATTGTGGAGTAATAAGTGCCTTTGGAAGGAGCAATTGGTAATATGGAATGATGAGTGATTGTTTTCTTAAGTGCAGCTTATTTTAGAAATCCAAAAATAGTATTTTACTTTGAGGTAGCTTAAATTCATTTCAAAGTCATAGTTAAAGTGAAATTGTAATTGAGAAGTCACAATGAGAAGTGAGAAAAGTGAGGGTTGATGTGAAAGAGAGCTAAAACAAAGCTAACTTTGACGGTAGAGCTTAGCATTATCATTGTTTTAGAGTCAGTTTTTTAAGACAATTTGACACCAAGGAGTTCTCAGTGTGTGCTTGAGACACCACACTGAAGACATTGTCATGATGATGTATCTTGAAGGTTAATAAAATCATATCTTTTGTGGTGATCATGTCCTAGATCCGCCCGAAATTGAATAAGGGGATCATAGGTACACTCTATGTTGTGAATGTGCTTGCATGATTTGAGTTGAATCTGTAAAACACTCTCTTTATTACGCTTACACAAAACAACTACATGCACATAAGAAAGTGTTATAGACATATTTGGGCACTTCAACCCCAAACTTATATGTCGATAATCTAGGGCTTTTCAACCCCTAAAAGGGTTGTTTTATACCCTAAAAGAACATGGTCATCTGATTACATCATTCCCCAAAAGTTCCACCTAAGAAACCATCCAGAAATGGCCTAAAGTGAACCATACTGAGTGTTACACTGGCTGGGTGTGATGCATACTATTTGGGCCTTCTATCGGGTGCGCTGGGCAAGGATGGACAAATGTTCGAGACAGTTTGCTAGGTGGTTTCTCATGGAATCTTCTAGAAAATTCTCCTATGACACTTGCCTCTTTGAATTCTCCCAAGGATGAGTAAGAGATCCAAGAAATCTCCAAGTGGAACCAATTGTAACAAGTGGAATGACACTAATCAAAACCCCAGAGATGACTCACACCCTTGCACACATCTATAAATGGAAACCTCAGCTAATAGATCCACAGGCTAGAATATTGTGAATTGCAAGGAAGTGTTGATAGTTTGTAATTGAGGAAGGAGCATTGTATTGTTAGTGTGATCTTGCTATTTCATGAGGTGAAGAGGGATTGATGCTGGGAGGATGATGCTAGATCAGACAACTGGGTTGTAATTTTCCCTTCCATTTAATAAATTTCTTCAACTTTTCTTGCATATGATTGTGCAATTGTGAAAGTTATCATTTGTGAATGCTATTGTACGTTCATTATATATATGATTCTATAGTGTTTATGTTATAATAGATCAAGATGCTTTGATGGTTCTTTGTTACTGTGTTTCTACAAGTACTCTCCAACAAGTTAAGTATGGGGAGGAGCTGCAAGCTCTATTAAGGGGGAGAGAGATCAAGCAAGGGATTAAGAGGAAGTTCCAAGTTGGTTCCATTATCTTTCTCTTATCTATTTTACATAGAAGAAATCATTGAATTGCTTTAAATTGTTGTTTCTAGGGTAGCTGCCAAACCTAGAGGGCTAGTCAATCGAAAAGACACTAGTTTTCCCAGAAAAAAATGGCGACTCCACTGGGGAACGAATAGATGCTTGTTTGTTGTTATTGTTTGTTTCATAAATGATAGATAGAGCCTGAAGTCAGCCAAGTAGCTTTCGAACTACTCTTGCTCTGTAATTGCATAGTAGATGAATGCTTCTTCAGTCAATCTTTGGTTTAGTTTATGAATTAAACATTTGACTTACATGAATTCTAGATCCCCTTTTGGTAGCTCAGTAACCTCTCAAGTCATTCCTCTGTACTTTCCTCTTTACTGTTCATCATGCTTAGCTTAACCCACTGAAAACAACTGCACATCTGAGCCAAAACCCACTTCATTTTCACTCCCTGGCCCATCACACTGTCTGTCACTGTAAACCAGTATGCACCACACCTCCCGAGTCTTTAAAGTGTGATGCATCACTGTTTCTGTGAAACCCAGGTGTGATGACCGACTGAACCTATTTCCATTTTATAAATTGGGGGTTCTTTGTCATTGTTTTATGTTTTGTTTAGTTGTTTTTACTGCTTATGACCAGTGCCTCATTATTGAAACCTCTTTGCATCACATATATCAACCTCCATTAGTTTAGGATTAGTGAATGTTTTTATGTATTTGTTCATCATTTACAATCCTTTGTCGAAAAGTTGCTTAAATCGATCTATCTCTTTGGTACAAAAAGTGTCGTAATTGTTATTTTGTGTCGAAAAGAGAAGTGTCATGGATTCTTCCTTCCCTGAAGAGTCGATTGATCTTTTCGTTATGCATTTGGTTTGATTTGTTGATATTTGAAGTGTCAAAAACATTTTTTTATTCAAAATTGAAAAGTGTTGTTCAGTCATCCTTTCTCTTTTGAAAAATAAATTGTCGAAAATGTCGCTTTGAGTAAAATATTTCAGATCTTTTCTACATTTAGTTTTCCTTTTTTGCATTTTTCACATTAAGGGGAATGAAAAAAAATACATTCATTTTAATTTGAATTTGGTTTGTGTGCGAAAAATGATTTAGCAAAATGCACTAGTGTGTGTTCTTTGCTCTTTGTTTGAAATAATTGTAATCTTCCTAGTAGCTAGGATTTTCATTGCTCAAAATAAACAAAGATTGTTTATCATTGTAGATTGCATTTTAGGAATTTCGTATCAGCATCACATGGTGAACCATTGAAAGGAAAACTCTAAACAAGATCAACTCTAAAATAAATTTCAATGAATGTAACAACGCTTTGGAACTTAACGCAACACATCTAGAGGTCTAAGCTAGAGACGTGTTCTGGTGCAATAAAAATTAGTAACTATCATTTTCATCGAAGGTTGGGTGATTCCTCCTCCTTGATACGAAAAGTGCTAGCACGGACTTGTGCTCCCTCTACCATCGCATATATATTGGGAGACCAAAATAGGCTTATATCCTTTATCCATAGGAAGCTGAGTCTACTGCCTTATTGATCGCAATGCACTGAGCACAACATTCGGGAAGATTGACTGCCATACATAAGTCCTTGGTAATTTCTCTTTAATTTATCACCAAGGTGTATATTGCAGTTTTTCGATTGGTTTGGTAATCCCTCTGTCTAGATTTTCTAGAGTAGTCACTTTTGTTCCTTTTCGACTCTTTAAAAGAAAAGGTCCATCTAAGCACTTGTCACTTTAGGCTCCTTAAAAATCGAAGGAGACTAGAGTCATCTTTAGCTTTTTCTCAACTCTTAAAACTGAAAAAGCAAAGTTGTGTCAAAGCATCATTAAAATTAATTGAGTTCAGAATAATATCATTTTTACCCTTAATTTTGATTTGGTCAAGAAATCCATAATCGTGGAAGAAAGTCAATCAAAACCCCGTTGTTCATGAATACTAGCGAGTCAACTGTCTTTAACTCCGAAAGGGAAGCCAATTCGGGTAAAATAATCTCATTTAACTGAGTCCAATTCATCTGGTTTGTTTGAAACTTTTGTTTCAACATCGTCAGAGACTACAGTTGCTCTGATCATTTCTGGTACAACTGCCTTTAGAAAGAAGTTTCGCTATTACAAGAGGACATTAGAACTGATCCTAGTGTAATGGTAGACACTTCTATACCTAAAACAACTCCATCTAGAGTTTATCCAGAACCCATCTCAATTCAAACCTAGGCTACATTTGAACTGGTAGTTGTTCAAGGACCTCCTTTTCAGACTGAAGTTCACTTACTTAAACATTTGGAAGTTGTGTTTCAGAATTCAGAATGTGTCACCCCTCCAGTATCTACCACAACAAAAGCAATACCTTCTTCAGCTCCAAAATTCTTTTATGGACCTAACAGTCTACCTCTTGCACCTAGTCTGATTGCTATAAAGGAGATAGTAGAGGATCCTCTATCTAGTACCCTGTTGCATTTTGTAACTGGGAATCATTTTTGTCCTTCTGATCCTGAGTTTAGTTCTTTTAATCATCCTTGATTGCAAGCTCCTGTCGAATCGCTAGGAAATATTTTGAATAGACTAAACATGTCTGAGCAACCATCAACGTCTAGGACTATGTCATCTGATGCAACCACAACAGAACTTCCTCCTGCCATTCCTACAATGTTTGTCGGTATACCATCTATTCCAGCTAGTTATCAATCACTAGTTGGAGTTCACTCAGGGGCTACTTCGGCAACATGGTCTACTCCTATTTATTCATCTGGAGTCCCATCCGGTATTTCTTATGTTGAAACTCAACAATTTGATCCTGCATGCTAGTATCAATTTGGGCATACTAGTTTTCAAAGGCTGGTATATCCTTTAAACACTGGACTGCCGCCACATGGAGGGAAGTATGCCTTTTCATTGTTCCCTCCTGGGGAACAATTGTATGAGAGTTTACAACAAAATTCAAGTCAAACTAGAATTACATCTAGTGTTTGGGTACCAATACTACCACAACAACCAAGAGTTGTATATTCAATGTAACCAACCCAACCCGTGTCGAGTATTCCCACTACACCTGCTATGACTGTGTCAGAAGTACAAGCACTACCTATTGTATCTCAACCTCAAGTCTCTCATGTTGTAATACAATAGCCAGTTGTCTCTACGGCTAAATCGCAACCTCAGGTTAGTGTTTCCTTATCTAGAGCGACTCAAACACAAATGGATATTGTCAATCCGTATCTTGGTCAATCTTCCAATATTAGGAAATAGCAAATGGTCCAACAACCATGGCTGGTACAATACTAACAACCACAGTTCCAAAAAACCCAACCTCAGTTTGGGCTTAGTTTACAAGCTCAAACTGGATTTGGTCAATATCAAGCCTACTGAGGACCTGAGCAACAAGGCTTTGTAGGTAATGGATAGCTCCATTTTCAAAAAGGTTATCAACAACCACACTATATTGGTTATGTCCAACAACCTTATCAAAATTACCAGCATCAGATGCATTATGATGGTATGCAAAGACCTACTGCTCAGGCGATTTGATCTTATCCTAGGTATGCTTCACCTAACCTAAATCAACAATTGCCTTTTGTAGCAACTCTAGAATTACCAGATTTGAACCGACTGACAAATGATCCAATTACATACGCCCCTTGGTGGCCAGCGATTCCTCATAAACTTCCCTCCGTTATTCCTAAATTCAATGGAAATCCAGGTGAAGATCCACCGAATCACGTAATGAATTTTCATTTGTGGTGCTCATCTAACACCCTAAATGATGATTCGACTAGGCTTCACCTTTTTAAGAGAACGCTCACTAGTCTGGCAGTGAAATGGTATATTGAATTGCCTAGAGCTTTGTTTGATAACTTCAACACCCTAACCACTACTTTTCTAACCCACTTTCAGCTACCCATCAGGTACAAAATGGGAACAAAACTCCTTACCAACTTTAAGAAAACCACAACCACTCATATATCTGATCATATTCATGAATGGTAGCATCGTTGTCGAATCGTAAAGGTGTATGTTCCTGATCAGCTTTTAGCTGAGTGGTTTATTAAGTCCTTATTTCCATCTCTATCATTGAGGACATGGCAAAAGGAGGAGTTGTCATTGAAGAGCAAGTCATTACTTGTGCCCAATATTTAGACTTGATCTATACTCAGTATCACACACTCTATGACAAAATTCTTGACGCTTCTAGACCAGAATTTTCCATTCCACCTCCTCCTAAATCAAATAGGGACTCTCATGCCAGTGACGGTGTAATTGGTGCCTCAAGCACGCAAACTGCAAAGGCTCCATCTGGTAAAACTCTTTCTGTTTCTATTCAGAATGCAAATGATAAACCTCTTGCCTTAGAGATTAATGTTGTGTCATCTGACAAAGGCAAGAATCCAAAGAAACCAGGGGGCAAGAAGAAAGGGAAAAATAATAAGAAGAAACAGGAGAATTCAACTCCTAAAAATTCTTCTGAGAACCCTACTTGGGCCAAAGAAACCTCCTCATTATCCATGTTTCATATGTAATGAGAATCATTATACAAGAGAATGTCCACATCAAGCTCAGGTTGTGAAATTTTTGAAGGCTTCAAATACCTCGGCAGTGTTGACTGATCCGTTTCGAAACGTAGAAACAAATCTGGTTGCTATCGATCATGCTTCCACATCCCAAGTGCTTATGCTATCCATATAAAAAAAGCAAAATGATTCTTTGATATTGACAAAGAATAAAGATTATGGGAATCCACCATCGTCAAACAGCCAGGCTATAGATCAACCTAGTGGTTCGACAACGACTTCGCCAGAAGTTATTCCACCTATTATTCCTGAATTAATTATAAAGTCGACAAAGGGAGTCATACATAAATTGACATTCAATCCTCATGCTTGCGCCACTCAAAATTATAATATAGTGGAGGATCTGGCTCAATCACCATCCGCTATGTTGACACTTGAGGTATTGCAAAATTGTCCCTCTCAAAAGCAGGCTTTGTTATCAACAATAGTTGGGATTGATCCAATGGATTCCAATATAGTGGCCTTTAATCATAAAGGATATACACCTTAGTTACCAGCCCAACTCACTTTCCTTATACAGGTAAAATCCCTCAATAAGAATGTTCATCGAACAATCATCAATGAGGGGGAATCTACCTGTATTATGTCAATGAGTTGTTGGAAAAATCTTGGTTCACTACCCTTGTGGCGATCATCAACAACATTAAAAGTGTTCGATGGAAGAACATACACTCCGTATGGGATTCTAAGTAACTTTCAAGTTGAACTGGGGGGCAAGAAAGTAGAAATTGAATTCGAGGTCACTGATGGAAACATTGATTACAATTTCTAACTAGGAAGACCCTGGATTTATGCTATGGCTACCATTGTGTCTACATATTTTAGAAAGATTGCATTTCTATTCCAAGGTCGAATAACAATCATTGACCAACTAGCCTTTTTTCCTAACAATTCACAAGCTACTGGAAGCATTCCATTGATCCACAAAAGTTCACAATCGCTTCAAAATGTCAGAGTAGGTCTCCTAAAAGACCATTCCTTAATGGGTACTTTTTCCCTCTCACCTCCATATGGTCTTGCGGAAGTGGCCACAATGGAAACTTGTCATATGATATCTTCTACATCATCTGAGTTTAAGAAGAACTCCGGCCATGTTGATAGTGAGGATCATTGTGAGGTGTTGCCACCAAGCCCCATCAAATCTCTGTAGCAATCAATTTTCTGGGCTTGGACATAAAACCTGAATTAGCACTCAACAAGTGTTTGGATAGATAGGTCTTTAGAATATGGTACCTCTTCTGATCCTTGGTCTCGTATACATTCTACAGACGAAGGAATCATCCAATCAATGATGATAGGGAAGACACCATGGAAATATTACCACCATCGTTCCCACCTTCGAGATAACAATGAAGATGATTCAAAGGACCTCAATCATCCTTCAGATTTTGATTTTTTATTAAATACTGTAAATACAGTAGATTATGAGCATAGTTCCCCCATGGTTCAAGCTCGTTAAAAAATGAACCCACCTTCAGGTAATTAACCTTTGTAATTGTCGTTCTATCAGACTTTTGAGCCTTGGTTGTGTACATCTCATCACCTCCATTCTTTTTGCCAATCATATGCTTCCACTTGGTTGTTTAACCTTTTTGAGGAACAGTTGCAATGAGTGGCCTTGTTAGCCAACCTCTTCACAGAAATCACAATGTTTTGAGAAGTTCCAAGCTTACTCAGAACCAGTTGCTACCCTAGACACTGCTCATTCCTTAAAATCGAGTCTCCTTTAAACCCTTTTCAGACTCGTTAATTATGAAAAGATGGTCAAGCGTTGACCTTTCTAGCTCGTTAAAGTGATTGGAAATGTCATCCCTCCTATATATTTTAATCTTTTTTGGACCTGAGGGATTATCTCATGAAGAAGTTCAAGTGCTTGTCTTTTTTGGCTTGTTAAAGTGATCAGAAAAGTCATCCCTTTTGTATTATTTTATCCTTTTTTGGACTTAAGGGATTATTTTACGAAAAATAATTCCTGGATTTTTCTTTTCATCCCTTTTCAAACTCTCTAAACATGAAAAGGACCGAGTTATCCTTGTCATTAAACTCATTAAAACAATAGCGACAAACTTGTCCATTCTAGACAAGACTGAGTTTCACTGTTGCTAGACTCCTTAAAACATAGTGATAGCTTTTCCCAAAGGGCAAATTATAGAACAAGCACATGTTATCCTCCTCAAGCTTGACAAAAATAAATAGTTACTGGTCAACAATGACGGGGGAAAAAGGGAAAAAAATTGAAGAAATTTATGGTAGTAGGTTGCTCTTGAACATGACACTTTCACTCCATCACCATTATTGAATTGGGCTGGGGTATTCTATTCACCGGTCATCTAACCATTGGTCTTCCACACCATCCATGTTTTGGGGTTAATGCTACCAATCCATCTCAGTGTCGCCGACATGTTCAAGAGAAGTCATTCAGTTGAGAAACCATAATTTAGTTAATTCCTCATCCACTACAATACCTCCAACATTCATTTTTTTGTGACCACCATTCCTGAACCTTGTGTTGTCAGATCATTTCCACCTCTAGAAATCATGTGCTTTGTTTCATGTCGTAGATGTGGGATACATCAAGGCCCTCCTACGATGAGTCACTTCTTGTCGACATCAGCCCATAATCCAAGAAATCAACTTAGAAACACCCCTTTCAATGCTTTGAAGGTTGCATGCCTCAATGGCAAGTTTCTCACTTCTGGCGACAAGTTGACATCAATGGCCTTGGACTGAAATATTTTGCGTGGTGTTCAACATCGGATCATATATTCACACCACGTGAATTGTACTATAGTACCTTGAGGGTAATTATCATTATTGGTAATTCCTCTCACGTCTATTAACAACTCACATTATTGGTTGGTAATCACACAATGTCTTTCCATGTTCAACTTCAGAACATCTCTTCACATTGATTGACTTGTACATCAGGTGAAGATTGAACGAGTTTGAAGACCCCAGATCTAGTTTCATCCATCTGGGCTGCGATATATTTAGGGATATAAAAACATCAAATGTACAAAGGCACTACACAGATGGTCATTCGAACCAGGAATGATGACTCTACATCTGAAGAATCATCAGTCTGCATCTACGGACGACTATTTGATCTATGTACATGAAATGAATTTATAAAGCCAAGCATGGGAATGCCCACCTCAGCTAAGATCATGAAATTATATTATGATGATGTATTATATTGTAACTTATGCAGGTCACCTTCCAGTTCGAAACCTCAGGTCCTCATGTTAAAGCATTTCACCCGACATCAATATTTATGACTTCATGCTTTAGGGGCCAACTGTTATAGACATATTTGGGAACTTCAACCCCAAACTTCTATGTCAATAAACTAGGGCCCTTCAGCCCCTAAAAGAGTTGTTTTATACCCTAAAAGAACATGGTCATCTGATTACATCATTCCCCAAAAGTTCCACCTGAGAAACCATCTAAAAATGGCCTAAACTGAACCATACTGAGTGCTCCACTAGCAAGGTGCGATGCATACTGAGTGTTACACTATCTAGGTGTGATTCATACTTTTTTGGCCTTCTATAGGGTGCGATGGGAGAGGATGGACAAATGTCCGAGACAGTTACTAGTTGGTTGCTCATGGAATCTTCTAGAAACTTCTCGTATGACACTTGCCTCTCTGAATTTGCCGAGGGATGAGTAAGAGATCCAAAAAATCTCCAAGTGGAACCAATTATAACAAGTGGAATGACACTAATGAAAACCCCAAAGACGACTCACACCCTTGCACGCATCTATAAATGGATCCCTCATTTAAGAGATCTAGAGGCTAGAATATTGTGAATTGCAAGGATGTGTTGATATTTTGTAATTGAGGAAGGAGCATTGTATTGTTGGTGTGATCTTTGCTATTTCATGAGGTGAAGAGGGATTGATGTTGGGAGGATGATGCTGGATCAAAAAACTAGGTTGTAATTATCCCTTCCATTTAATAAAGTTCTTCAAGTTTTCTTCCATATGATTGTGCAATTGTGAATGTTATCATTTGTGAATGCTATTGTATGTTCATCATATATCTGATTTTGTAGTCTTTATGTTATAATAGATCAAGATGCTTTGACGTTTCTTTTTTACTGTGTTTCTACAGGTACTCTCCAAGTAGTTAAGTATGGGGAGGAGCTACAAGCTCTGTCAAGGTGTAGAGAGATCAAGCCAGGGATTAAGCAAAAGTTCCCGGCTAGTTCCATTATCTTTCTCTCATCTATTATACATAGAATAAATCATTGAATTTCTTTAAACAGTTGTTTCTAGGGTAGCTTCCAAACCTAGAGGGTTGGTCGATTGAAAAGACACTAGTTTTCCTAGAAACAAAAGGTTTACATATACAATTCATCGATCAAGATCCTGAAATCAAAGCTCCCATAATCAATGAAGTTCATAAGCACAAAGCGTCAAACCATCGACTTGATAAAAGTAATATTCTACAACAACATTTCACAACAGCTAATTCACGCAATCAAGTTAATGACACTACAACATCAAGCATTTGAAGCCAAGACAATGACAGAGGGTTACCCTATGTATACCCACAGTTTGCATGGATTATGCACATAGCCTGTCTATCCTAGGAATTTTAACTCTCTGCTGAGTTAAATCTTCAATATTAAGGTTAAGGTCCCATTAATCAATTCCTATGCAGAATTATTTACTAATGCCCAACATAGGCTAACCCCTAGTCCACATACACTTATCGGGTCTTAATCACCCCTCAAGCCTTCACATATGACTTTTTTTAACCTTCATTATAATCCATCCTATTGGTACTCATTCACCCTTTATTAACCCTTATTAAACCTTCGCTAACCCTTTAATCGCATATATATATATAACCTTCCCCTCATTAACATTGGTTACATATATTTTAACACATAAAATATTCCATCCTTTGATAACGTTGGACTTATATATAAAACCTCATATATCACCACTTAATCCTTTATAAACCATTTACAAAGGAAATACCCACAAAACATACCTTTTCCACCTTTAGACGGCCTTTGCATAGATACCGATGCTCCCTTTATCGCAATTGCTAATCACTCCTCCACGGGTTTCATTAACAAAGGCCTCTATCGCATCAGATATTTGATAACACAATATCAGATTTCAAAATATATTAATTGCACCAATATAACTCCATTGAGTCCACGTACTTCACATGTCGTATTCTCCACCGATCCCCATATTCTGATTGCTGATACTTCTGATCACCAATCACACTTTATCGCTATCGGTGTATTGACCCATCGCACGTTGCACTACGATGGTCCACTGTCGCTTGCCCTTGTGATCTCTAATTTGTTATTAGATCGCGGCCGTTGGTCTAGTCCTGATCCAATGGTCCATGATCAATCAACAGTCGCTCATTGCTCTTGTCTAAGGCTCGATTTTGATAACTCCAAAAGGATTCCACTGATGTGATTTAATCCTGACCATTGATCATCTAGATCCAACGGTTATTGTGCACTGATACTTTAATTCTCTGCTCTTCCTTTCTACCTAGATTTTACGCTATTTTTCAATGTTTGCTATGGTTCTCAGGTTTCTTCAAGAGGTTCTCGATCTTCGCTATTTCATTGCACTCTCTCTTCTGAGCATAAACTTTGCACTCTCCTTTGATCTCTATCTTTACAGAGCTCTACCTTGTCTTCTAATGGATTCAATGATCCATCGTGATCCTCTGTCTCACTCTCCTCTTCTCTGTGTTTTTACAAATTCGGGCTACACACATCTATTACAAAATTCCAATTCACTATAATTCAACACTTGAAACACACTCGCTTCTGATCATGCCTTTTAGGCTTTCATTTATACAAAGGGATTCTAAAACAAATTTCTTGTTTAGATCCAAAAACTCCTCAACAAAATTCCTAAATATCTTCCTCATTCCTAAAATTCCTCTCTAATCCATAAATTCATGAATTGACTCCTAATATGAGTTTTACAATTAATTCTCAAATCCCTCAATCTCTCAGCAATCCTAATTCATGCCTCACCATATTAAATTAAATCCGTATTCTAGCTTCTCTCATTAAAATCACTCAAAACATTAATAATTACATTTAATTCACACTTAGGAAACCAACTTCCTTGAAAACACAATACCCCTATGTCTACTAAAATACAATGACTTTCTTGGGTTGAATGCTCTTGCATCAGACTCCCAAAGTAGAAAATTTTCATGATCTCTTGATCATGTGTGTTCATATGTTGATAGAAAAACCTCCAGGGTCCCAAACGTTAGTTTGTAGCTGTCCAAATGCCTTGTATCTTTGCTTCAACTATATGTCTACTATGTTCTATTTCATCTTCCTCTCCTTGTCAATAAAGTTCAAATTCTGATTGATCATGCTTCTTGTTGCTATCATTTTCCTCCCTATGTCCCGTTTCATTATTAATTGCCATAATTCGTCAACCTCTATTTCCAGCACATCCTTGGACTGGTCCATATTTTTCCACTTAATTCTGCTTCTTTCTTTTTGTTTTAGGTTGTTGTTGTTGTCCACTAACTCTTCAAACTATTGTTCTTCTCCTTGAAGTTGTCAAATGCTATCACCTTCTTCTACTTGTTCTTCACTTATTCTTATTACAATGGCCTCCCTTTCATCCTTACCCTCTTTCATGATTATCTCTGTCTGCACTGAATCCTGACTTTCCAACATTCTTTCCAGCAATTGAGTATCTTTGTTCCATCGATTGAATTCTTCCATAGAATCTTCTTCTTTCATTTGGCTGCTTATCTGTGCCAAATTTTCTCCAACATCTACAACTAAACCTGCACTCATAAAACAAATGTTAAAATAAAAATCATAAGGGTTCAGTGCCTCTTCTTATTTTGGCAACACATGAGTATGTTGCTTTGTTTTTTCCTTCTCTATTAGCACATCAGTATGCTGATTCAACCTCTTTAAAGAATTCTCCAATGAATTCTCTTAAGTATTTCCAAGACTATCAGTTAGTCTTTCCTCCACACCATCTTCTCTAATGATGTCTTCCTATCTTTTTTCACTGAAATTAACTTCTTCCTCTGTAATCACATTGTCATACTCTGAATTTCCCAGCAAATACTCCAACAATTCAATTTCTCTGTGGCACTTCATAAGTACTTCATCATTACTTATGATTCCTTCATTTATACACAAATTATCAGTTTGAAAATCAAAAGGTTCAATAGTCTCAACTGTTGCTTCACATATCAACTCTTCAGTCTGAATTTCATCTCCTTCCTTCACAAGAAATGGTTCCTGTGCTGTCACAGTTTCAAACATTAATGCATTATTAAGTTCTTTCTGCCGCAATAAATCACTGACTCTCTCATTTAAGAGGCATTATCCATCATTCTTTACTATACTCTTCCATACTTTTGACAACTTCAAAATATTTCTCATCCTTTGCAAAACCTATAATCACATCAATGTTATTAGATTCAACAATACAAGGTTTTACATTTTCCTGCTGGCCTGCATTTGTCCAAGAGTTTAGAAAATCATCAATAATTCCTTCTTCTTCACCCAGAACTTCACCCTGCTCTGGTTCGCAAATGAAAACTTTCATTTCCAACTCAGCTTCTCTCAGTTCTTCCATTAGCCACCTTACTTGCCTCTATTGTATCCTTCTCTATAACTTAGACCACTTCACTAGCTTCTCCTTTAAAACCAAACCTTGTCTGCATCTTTCTTCTAGTATCATCAACAATACATTGAGTTGTTCTTTCATCTATGCAATCTCTTTATCAATTTCCTCTTGACTCATCCTCTTTCCATTTGCCTTGGCATACTCTTTCTTCACCATTCTTCTGTTGTGGTCTTCCTCAGAACCTCTGCTATGACTGTCAGTAGTCATCTTCTTCTCTATCTTCGTGAGCTCCTCACTCACTCACTATGAGTTGCATTAAATCCTCTGCAACAACAAGTCCTCCCTGCTGCCACTTACCTCACCAAGAATTCTTCTATACTTGGTCTTTTGGCAAGCACTTGGTTGTCTATCTCTGGAACCCCCTTTGATCACTTCTCTCTACTCCCTCTAGGATTCAACTCATTTGCATCTCTCAAGAACACAATTGTCCTCTTGTATTTCAATCACCATGAAATACTTGGTTCTAACCACTTCTTCTTTCACTTAGAAAGTCTTACCAGCTTCCTTCATTATCTTGGAAATTCTACCCACATCCTTTGTGGAATTACCTTTGTGATCTGTAACAATACCTCTGTAGTAACAAGTCTCCTCCTTGCTACATATGCCTCAATAAGCTTCTCTCCTTTGAGCTCAGTCTTTTACCATCTCTCTGGTTCTTTCATTTGGAACCAATTAAGCACTTCTCGCTCTAGGTTGCTGCAATCTTCTTACCTCCTTATGTTGTCACCTGCATATCAATGTTACTCAAGCCAAAGATCATTCCCAAACTTTCAAAAGATTGCTTCTCATTTTCCTTCTGAGAATAATCTTATCCTCTTTGTCTAGCCTTCAGTTGGATTCTCCAGGTTCACATTTGAGTGAATCTCCACTTTCCTCAAGGAATAACATCACGGTGTTTTCCTTATGCTACTACTTGTGCAACAATACAAAAACCACATATTCTCCAATCTTCAAATCAAATTAAACGAAACATGTCATCTCACCTTCAAGATCTCTATGTGATCTTGTTCCACCATCTACCTGTACTTTGAATGGATTGTCCTTTGGTTCTAGCATCTACAAGTTTTGTTGCATTTTATCTTTGTGTGCCTATTATTTATCAGATTAAAATTTAATGTCCTCTTGCCTGCATAAACATCTTAAAACACATAACTCTATTCTAAGTCCTTTCCTACAGAATTCCCTTATTATGTTCTGCTTTCAATTGTTCCAATCACAATTATGCTCTTATACCAAATGACATAGGGTTACCCTGCGTATACCAACAATTTGCATGGATTATGCACATAGCATGTCTGTCCTAGGAATTTTAACTCTCTTCCGAGTTAAATCTTCAATATTAAGGTTATGGCCCCATTAATCAATTCCTATGCGGAATGATTTACTAATGCCCAACATAGGCTAACCCCTAGTCCATATGCACTTATCGGGTCTTAACCGCCCCTCAAACCTTCACATATGACTTTATTTAACCTTTCATTATAATCCATCTTATTGGGACTCATTCACTCTTCATTAACCCTTATTTAACCTTTGCTAACCTTTTAATCACACACACACACACACACACACACATATATATAACCTTCCCCTCTTTAACATTGGTAACATATATTTTAACACATAAAATCTTCCCCCTTTGATAGCGTTGGACTTATATATAAAACCTCATATATCCACACTTAATCCTTTATAAACCATTTACAAATGAAATACCCACAAAGCATTCATTTTCTTCCTTTAGATGACCTCTACATAGATATCGATGCTTCCTTTATCGCAATCGCTAATTTCTCCTCCACGGGTTTTGTTAACAAAGGCCTCTATCGCATCCAATATCTGATAATGCAATATCAGATTTCAAAATCTATTAACTGTGCTGATATAAGTCCATCGGGTCCACTTACTTCACATGTCGCATTCTCCTCTGATCCTGATACCCCGATCACCGATACTTCTGATCGTCAATCACGCTTTATCGCTATCGGTGTATCAACCCATCGCACATCGTATTACTATGGTCTGCTTTCGCTTTCCCTTGCGATCTCCAATTTGCGATTAGATCGCGACCATTGATCTGGTCCCGATCCAATAGTCCACGATCAATCGATAGTTGCTCATCACTCTTGTCCAAGGCCTAATTCCAAGTACTCCAAAAGGATTCCATCGATGTGATTTAATCCTGACTATTGATCATCCAAATCCAACAGTTACTGTGCATCGATACTTCACTTCTCCACTCTTCCTTTTTACTTAGATTTTACTCTATTTTTTAGTGTTTGCTATGTTTCTCGATTTTCTTGAAAGGGTTTTGGATCTTTGCTATTCCGCTGTGCACTTTCTCTTTTGAGCGTGAACTCTGCACTCTCCTTTGATCTTTGTCTTTACAAAGCTCTACCTTGTCTTCTAATGGATTTAATGATCTATTGTGATCCTCTATATCGCTCTCCTCTTCTCTATGTTTCGCTGAATTCTGCCTGCACACATATATCACATAATTCCAATTCACTACAATTCAACACTCAAAACACACATTCAAACTCAGATTTGAGTTGATTATAGTAAGAAATATAAACAATGATTACCAAATGAGATCTCTATCTCTTTGGCCTGATGTTCTAATATGAGTGGCCCATGTTTACATTCTACCTGTAGGCTTACAATCAAACCTATGTCACCTATCTATCTAGCCTCTAACTTTCCAACCTCTGACTCACTTCTAATCATTCCTTTTAGGCTTTCATTTATACAAAGGGATTGTAAAACCAATTTCTAGTTTAGATCCATAAATTCCTCAACAAAATTCCTAAATCTCTTCCTCACTCCTAAAATTCCTCTCTAATCCATAAATTCATGAATTGACTCCTAATCTCAGTTTTACAATTAATTCTCAAATCCCTCAATCTCTTAACTATCCAAATTCTCTCATGTTCTCCTACATTCAAAAACATTTACAAATATGCCTCACCATATTCAATTAAATCCCTATTCTAGATTCTCTCATTAAAATCACTCAAAACATTAGTAATTACATTTAATTCACACTTAGGAAACCAACTTCCTTGAAAACATAATACCCCTATGTCTACTAGAATACAATCACTTTTCTTAGGCTGAATGCTCCTACATCAGATGACATCAACATCATCAACACTTTTTGTATCACTTGCAGATAAACATCTTTTAACTGAATTGTATGGGTGCGTTCTCGGTTGTAACTGACACCCCAATTTGACTTGTTAAGGTGGATACATTAAGTCAAGTAAGTATTCAACTGAGTCATAAAGATTGAACTTGTAATTTGTACCTTGGGTGCATTTTCGACAGTGTTCAACACTCCTTCCCTTTTTTACAAATCATCACATTCAGTGAGTACATTTAATAAATCAGAAGTGTCAGTATTCAATCAAGAAAGTTCAAGTGAGCGTGTCTAAATCAGTGTGAAAGTTCAAAGCATGACATCTACAACAAATGAGCCAGTGTGAAGTTGATTGAAGCATTCACAAAGTGTTAGTGAAGCATTCAAGCAAAGCAATCACCTTCAAGCAAGTGTGAAACAATCAACCAAACATCAAGCGCGCGAGTTTTGAAAATCCAACAAGTATTAAAAACAAGTGAGCGTGAGTTATAGCAAGTTCACATGGCAAAAAACATTCAGTTGTTAAATATTCTTAACAATTTCATCCTCTGAACTGCTGAAGACATGGTGCAAATCAGCAAATCAACTCTTGTTGATATTTCAATGAATCTACAACAATCATATGAAACAATTGGGTTCCTTCAACTGGAGTCGCAACTTCAAAGAGATGAGTTGCAATAGAAGAGTGATGTTTCCAAGTCTTTCAACCACACAAGTGAAGATAAAGATGTTGATTCTAAGTCACCAACTTCAAGTGTCGAAGTGGTCCCTAATCCAGTTATATTTTCTTCCAAACCAATCATCAAGCCATGGGAAGAAATTCAAAGTAACAAAAATCGACTAGGATTAGGGTATGACACAAATGAACACAAATTGCATATCCACGATTATTCTAAGCCAATCAAGTTCATCAGCGCAGGATTTCTTAATCAAATAACATTAACAAGCCATGAGAAAGTTGCAGACAAACAGACATGTATGCAAACTGAAGTTGCAATCGAACCAAAATGCCTTCATTATCAAAGAACCGGTCATTTAGAATATCAGTGCTTTGATCGCCATCCTTGTCACTATTGTGGCAAGTCAAATCATTCATCAGCACAATGCAACAAAAAACAACAATAAAGTACATTCAAGATCGATTATTCATGGATTGATCCCTAGGAATGGACATCCACAGTCAGAAGATTGTACAAGTTTTACAATCGGATTCACTCACACATATTGCAGCCAACAGTCAAATGAAGATGCTATTCTCGTGCAGTTGAACGGGGGAGTACACCAATGAAATACTCCTCCACCTACATGGGGGGAGTTTAGATATATTTTGGAGAATATTTCCTCTCCTTTCAGCTAAGAAAGGGGGGGAAATGTCAATGAAATTGACAAGTGTTTTTCAGACTAAAAGTCTCAACAACATCAGCAAAGCAGCCAATGGGCATCTTCAAATTAGCTAGTGGGCATCAAAAACAAAAGATGCACTAAGTAGTTTTCGACATCAAAAAATTTTCTAGTGGGCAATCGAAAACAAATTCAGGAGTGAGAAGTTTTCAAACACAACAAAAGAAACAATGAGTTGTTTTTCAAAGTCATCAGCTAGTGGACGATCATCATCAGCAAATACGCTAGTGGGCATTCATCAAATTATGTCAATGGACATGGGATGTTGTTTTCAAGAAAAGGAAAGTTAGATCCTCTTTTGGCTTTGCACATGGTCAAGTTTCCAAGTGACATTTAGAGATGAATCAGTCACGCAACTAACTCATGGTCTCTTCATATTGTAGTTTCTTCAACATCCATCTTTGGCAGTTTTTCAGGCAAATGTTTTTTGAGGATCAACTTGAGAACTTGGAAGATGGTTCATTGTTCATTTTGGATTTATCATTGTGGGGGTGGGGGGGAGAATGTCAGCCTTACTCTCTTAAAAATAAATAATAAATCCAATTATTAAATTAAATAAATAAAATCATGAGAATTCCTCAAACTAAGGAGTCTAGTTTGGATGAGAGATTCTCTCCAACTAGCTCTCCTAAATTAGTGTGTAAGTTGAGAAATTGTCTCAACCAACTGAGTCTAAGATAGACACACTATATTAGGACCATTTGTTCATGTATTTAAATGTATTATTAAATTATCTGAATAATGTGAATTACATGAGGATGAGAGACCACATGATGGCTCTCTGCCTTTTCTGCCAGTTTAATTTTTGTGTGTTAATTTTTTGTGCATATGGTTATATGGCTTTGTGATTCTTATTCAAGTCATAATAGAGTTTAATCCTCTACTTCCATTTTTTGTGTGGAAGAGTGGGGGCACCAACGTTTAACTTGAAAATGAACCTCTAATATGTCCAAATTATTGTCTCATGAATATTTGATTATGGTTAATCCCTTTCCATGCCTTTCAAGAAAACTCCGAGAAGCATGAAGACCATTCCCATACTTTCTTAGCAACCTTAATCAGGTCCTATTATTAGGAATTATCATTTTTACCCTGAACATTATGGTAGAAGCACATAAACTTAGAAGTAGCAAGTGCATTTAGGGAGATGAATGTTAGTAATGGAAACTCCCAAGCTATAATCAAATAGATAGATGCATATAATAGACAAAACCACTTTATTAAAATCCCTAGAACACACTTCAATATGAGTCATCAAAAGAGAATGAGACGTAGTAATGGAAATAAAATACGTCAACGAAAAATATGGCAAATATGAGTGAAAAAGGGGAAAATGGTTTTAAGTTAGGGGAAAATGAAGTATTCATTCATAAGAACATGCCAAAATGGGGACTCATCATCTTCCCACAACTATCTTGCTTACATGTCCACATGCACCCCAACTATTCCTCCTTTGAAGCCCCTACATATAGCTCACACAAGTTAGGAGTTGGGTTCCCATAATATTCCCAATTGTAATAACCCATGGCTTTATCTAGCTATAGCAAATGCATTCCATCCTCCTCTTGATTAGATATCATAGGTGATGTTATCACTCAGGTTGTCCCTAGGCTCCTCGTAGGGATACGACCGAGGTAACCACAAACCAATCTTCTGATTGCAGGTTCTAGCCCACCTGCAATCGGAGAGGGCTCTCTCCTTTTGATTCAACCTTAGTTGATGATTTTAGGCTAGCTTTCTGACTTCAAGGGAGTGTTGATTGTGATTGGAAAGAAGGTAGGATTCTCGAACAAAGATGCACTGTAAGGTGTGATAAATTTCGAACCATTGGGCATGGAGTCACAGATTGAGGCTTGCGAGCATTTTCTTGGTCATAAGGGGATACAGAGCGGGATAGCCACACAGGATACAATTTTCTGTCTGCTGAAAGTACAGAGTGAACATCAGGGATGAAAGGCAAAGGAGAATCATTTCATCATGCTGACAAAGAGGAGAAGTGGATGAGTGGGATCCCGAAGAAGTTAAGAATTCCTAAGACATGCACTCATATGTGAAAGAAATAGCGTAAACCAGATCATCTAAGAATACAAGATCATAACTGTTTCTGAAGAAAAACATTGAAAAACGCAGAAATTGAACTTAAGCTGTAATGAAACAAATCTTAAGCTATTCTTTTTTCCTGCAATTTAGAAAGGAAGAAAGGTGGTAAAAAACATAAAATTAAACAGAGGAGAGGAACACTTATTGGATCATGTAGAAGCACAGGAATTCCGTGATCATTCCTTGGCCAAGAGAAAAAATCAAGTAGTTTCGGAATCCATGCTTTCAGCAATCTTTGATTATGGAAATTATGACAGTTACAGTACGAGTCTCTGCTCGGAGAAAATGCTTGAAAGAAGACTGACCAACAACTACTACCAACCAACCAATCCCTCACAACATTGCTCAGGGTGGTATTTATAAGCAAAATATCGGAAAGACATCATTACAAGTGACCTCGACAGGTCGGCTTACAACTCTTCAAAAATCTAAGTGTTGCTGGAATTAAATGCAAGTAAATCTTTTTGGCTGCACTGGGGACAGCTGGATCGGAACAGGTGACGAGGTGGCCCTTGGGGACCAAACGCGGTGCTGCTGGAGTGATTGTGCTTCGGGGACTGCAGTTCGGCTCTGGTGTGAATTGAATGTGCAATAATTATGATTTGAGAGCTTCAAGTAATTTCGCCCTCTTTCTATGTATCTGCTGGAAGATATTAAATGTTCTCCTGCTTCGGGCCGCTACTCAAGATATTCGCTGATACTCTTTGCCGCTACATTGATGGCTCCCGCCATCAACTGATACTCTTTGACACGCTTGATGCCTGATGATTTGATCTGATACCCTTTAAACTTTATGATTGATCTGTTGTTGTCTTTAAACCGGATCCTTTTGGCACGATCGAGCGATTTTCAGGCTTTTTCGGCGCGCAATGGGCTAAGAAATCAGAAGATTCCATGAAGATTCCTTGAAATGGCATATTTCCCGTAGCGATGCGCGATTAGCGATGCGCGATTAGCGCTTCGCGCTAATCGTGCATCGGAAACTGCCTTTGTTTCTTGATCTGGAGCTCCGAAGTGCGATTTTTCTTCTTGCGCGAAGTTTCGGCTTTCTGGCTGTTGACGTAAGCATGGCATCGGCTGTACGACGGATGACGTTAGCTGTGGTGGGTCCCTAGTACAGAGAGACGTGGTGAGGTGCTGATACTGGAAGTAATGTGATGAAGAAACTCGGATGTGATATCGCAATATCGCGTCAGCAGGGAACGGGGGTGCTTGGGTTGGAGACTCGGCGCTTGCGACTGTCGGTCGACGATATCACAATATCACATCGACGGGAAATGGAGGGGTGAATGAGTTTGACACTCGGTGCTTGCGACCACCAATCGGCGATATTGCAATATCGCATCGGCAGAGACAGATGGGTGATGACCTACATGGAGATGAAAGTGCGATGTTGCGATGCGATATGGCTTTGAGGTTGTAAGTTTTGGGAGGAAAGAGCAAGTAAGTGGGTGTGAAGAGCATTTGAGGTTTCGGAAGGGGTCTGATTTCCTTAGAGGGATTTTATACTTTGGAAGGATTCCATTGTATCTGGGAGGTGGTTTTGGAGGTCAAGGGTTCTTGTTGAGTTCCAGATAAACTGAGCAATTCCCGGGAGTACTTATGGTTAATTTTCAACCAGGGGGAGGGGTATTACGTAGGGGGATTTTACTTAATATTAATAGGGGAATGGGAAGAACAGGGAGCTAAATAATAATGTTAGTGGTTAATATGGAGATGGTAAGAAAGCGCTAAGTTCGGGAGAGCTTAGGCTGTTACAAGCGGGTAGGACCATACTTTAGGAGAAAATATGGAACAACTTTGAGTAAAGCAGATCTTTACTCAATCCAGTGTTATGAAGATGATGGAACTTAAGAGGTGTCAAGTAGATCTTGACCTCTTTTGGGGAAGTTAGTTAATGATTGGGGAGAACAGAGAAGGGGAGTCAGTTATACCTCTTTTGAGTTTCTTGCATACAAATCCTTGCTGATTATGTCTTGAATGATATGACACCTGAAAGCCTGGAACTGGTCAGCAATTCAACAACCTCAGAACTACCTACCTAGCCTACTTACCTAGCATTTTTTCTTCTTTTGTTTGGGGGTTCACTTAGACTTGCAAGCTCGTCATTCATTTTTCTTTTGATGCTTTCCTATCTACATACTACCCTTATTTCTTCCAGAGCCTAGATTAACCTGTTGGGCTCCTCTGCTTCTCTACCTATCTAAGAATCTGCCAAGATTAAACTGTTTGGACAGATTTACAATCTCTACATTCTAAAACAGAAAATTTAAACCTAGGGAGACCAAGATTAAACTATTTGGACCTCCCTTTAACTGAAAAGTAGCGACACCGGGATAAATTTACAAAATTTGAAGGCAATTGGATGAACTTGAAGTAGCCTTCTTCACTTGGAGACTGCTAAACAAATATGGAGCATTGCAGCAAGCAAAGTACGACATATTTGGCCTGTAAAATGCCAATCATGAAAAATGAATAACCTGCTGCAGCAGGCAACTAATAGGTGATATATAAAAGATGCCACACCACCAAATGATTCTAAAATGAGATTGTAAAACAATCAATTAAGGACTATATATTAAAAAAGAAATAGAATAAAATCCTTCCCTATTGAAAGCCATGCTAAAATAAGGGTAAAGCAAAAAAATTCTATACGTAATGAGGCCTATTTTCCCATATATTGTGAGGGATCAAAAGTTCTTGAATTGAATGAGTTCTAGAAATCTCTCAGTATTTTGTAGTGCAATGCCTTTGATGGTGCTTGATGAAAACATGTTTTCCTAGATCTCAAATCATCTTCTTTAATCATGTTAGTTAAGGGGAACACATCTCTAACCTAAATAGTCATATCATATTCATTTCTTCCAAAGAATTTTGCTTATTTATTCCATTTAACAAGTCCAAGTATATGTGAAGCAAATTCTCAAACCTAAACATCCCTAACATAATGATTTGGATTTTATTGTGAATTGTGATTAAAGTTCATAAAATAACTTTTTCTCCTTCATATCTATAGAAATAAATATACCTATAAAGTCCTATAGCTACCTCACCTCATGTGGTTCTCCAATGCTATCCATTTTGATCTAGAGGTATTCCATCAAACATATAATTGGATGGAATAAAAACTTAATGTACTACAAATTATTACCTCTGAAGTTAGTTCACACGCTTATTGTGTTAGGTTTTGCACATTCTTCAATTGATCGTTGTACTCATTAATTATTTATTCCTATTTTTTCCTTACATTATATATGTAGAAAACCATTGTTGTTTCACTTTCTAAAGAATATAACGATGGGATTCATTATCAATAATTCCTAGATAAAAATTTCATCTTTATCTCTCTATTGCATAAGGTATGTTTTAAGCTGAAGAAATTTGTATATATTAGTCATGATATATGTTGGAATTCATATTATATTTAGATGGGGGGTGAATTAATACAATGCATTTTGTAGCAGTTTAAAGTATTATTAAACAAAACTATTCACCAATCAATATGAAAAAACAATGAAAATATGATATACATAGAAACCCATATGGGAGAAAAGTACAAAAAGTCTTTGGTTAGATGTACTTGAAAGCACCAACTTCAATTACATTAGCCTTTGTAGGAAAAAACCTATAGAAGATACCAATCCTGCTTTATTTACAAGTTTCATCATCTTGGAGACACCAATATCCACTAGATTGTAGGCCTCAGCATGTAGGGGACACCAATCCCCTCAAATGGAAGAACCAACTTGCTGGAGGAAATAACCCCCTCATATTTGTGAAAGCCACTTGTAGGAGACACCAATCTCCCTTGGATTTTATTATCCAATCAAAATTTCCTCTCAGATTCTTTTTTACACCATTTTCAGAATAGATCCAGTGGAACCTTCTTTACTTCTTCCTCATTCAGACTTCATGATCTCTGATCCAATTTGATATATCATAAGATATTTTTGATCCCTATTAGATCAGAGATCAGCACAAATTCTTTACTAGATGTTCTGTTATGCAACTGTAACCCCCTCCCCCCATATTTACCCAAGTTAACCAGCCTACTAGGTAAACATGTGATGAAGAGTTACTATGTGTTGAAAATGCAACAAGAAAATCCTAATTTAAGTTTTTCATTGAATTAAATTGGGAATAAAATTGTAATTCCACATCTCATGAAAACTTGTATTAGTTAACTAAGTTAATTTGACTTGGTTGGTTAAGATAATTTAAGTTGGCTCAGTTAATTCACATTGAAAGTGTAACTGGATTCATGTAGAGTGTCTCATACATTATAGGAGCCTTGATTGATTTTATTTTGATTTGTGATTAATTAATTCAGTTTGACTGAGTTAAAGTTAGTTAAACTAGTTCCAACTATTGGAGGAACTAGTGGGAGGTCTAATAGTGTGGTGCTACCTACAGTGATCAACTAGTAAAATGATTATTCACTCGTAAATAACTCATCCATGTCATATATGAGAGTTACCCAGATGATATTGGAGTTGAGGGATAATGTACTATCAGTTGTATAATCATCTGAAATGTATAGGTGGTGCATGCAGTGAGAAGAAGGTCTATGAGGATTGGTCAATTCTAATTGAGCAATTTCCCTAATTAATATGGGCTAATTCCCAAGGAAACAGCACAAGGAAATAGGGACTTTTGCAAGCACAAAATTGGTTAAGTATGAGCCTAGTCTTGTCTAAGAAGTAGTGAGACAGATAGAGTTAGTGTAGAGGTTGCTCGGGCTTGAGAAAAGCATTGTAATATTCTCATATTTTTTTACTAATGCAATATATAGATAGTAGGTGTTTTTAGCTATGGTTTTCCTTAGGAAATCATTATATAATGTGTTGGTAAATTCTTTCTCTTGTATGCTTTGTGATTTCATGATCATTTAATTATTTCCATTGAGGAGTATACTAGATTCAAGTCCATTGTTTTAGCATATTACAATTAGCAGTTTGAATCTACAAGGAATTTCTACATGGTATTAAAGCATAAATCACTCTAGAAGAGGAGAATACAATTTTGTCTTTTGTAGGTGAAACCAAATTTCCAGTATCATACTTTAGATATAGCAAGACATTGTTCTATGTATTAATACTCGAATATGCCCTTGACGGTAGTTCTAACTATCTTACTTGCGAGGATAAGATGGAGGAAATGTTGGAAGAAAACAGGCTTAAGGAATCCATAGACAAAGATATTCGTAAGACTCCAGTAGCTGATGCTCAATATCTAGAAGAGTGGAAAAAATATGTTGAAAATGCAATAAGGATTATCCTAGAAGGAGTTTGAGATCATATTTTCTTGAACCTCCATGGTAAGGAGACTCCATTTGCAGTGTGGAAGGCCTTGACAAACCTTTTTCAAAACAATAGTGACCATAAGAAGCTAACGCTAAAGTAAAAGCTCAGGAAAATCGAGATGGAGAAGGGGGACACAATGCCAAAATTACTTGACCAAGTTCATCCAATGTCAATATGAGCTTTGAAGTGTTGGTGTTATAGTTGTTAAAGATGATCTAGTCAGCCTAACACTTCTAGGCCTTCCCAAGAGTTGGAAAAACTACCGGGACTAAGTAAATAGGAGGGAGAAGCTACCGTAGTGGGAGCATTTGTGGTATGACTTGGTGCAAGAAGTGATTTGGTGGAACACCATAGATGGATCCACATCCAAGCATGATGATGAGGATAATTGCGCCTTAACTAGAAAGGCGAAGAAAGGGAAAGGGAATTCTTCCCATTTGAAATCATATTCCATTCAGGGAAATAAGAAGAAGGACATGTCGAAGATTAAATGTTTTGATCATCACAAATTAGCACACTATGCCACCAAGTGTCTATACGAGAAGGCCGACAAGAAGTCCATAGGAGGAGTGGTAGCTTAAGCTCTTGCTTCAAAATTCGAGCTGGATTTCACCCTCACCATGCTAGAAAATTATATATTATAGAGCAATGGAACACATAAAATATTGCAGAAATATAAACACAGAAAACACATAAAACAAGAGAGACACAGATATATGTGGTTCACCTAGTTTGGACTATGTCCATCAAGGAATAACCAGTCCTTCCTTTTATCTTATCCAGCAAACTAAAGAGATATAACCTACAACAGATCCGTTGTAACACCCTCTTCGCTCTCAATCTCCTCTCTCTTCCTCACTTAGAATACAGATATACATAGACGCAATACAATTCCATCATATATACTGAGGGGTTTCCTTCTAGGGCAAAAAACCCTAAACTAAACATAACTTCTACCATCAGATCATCCACCTAATGAACGGCCCAGATTGACTAGAAATTACTAGACTTTTACAAGGCAATTTTACATCTATTTTTAGCTTGGGGGGTGCTGCTCCCGAACCCCAGTTGGGGGACCACTGGCCCCCGAACCCCCCAGCCAGGGGGGATTAGCCCCCCTAAACCCCTGTAGGGGGGAACACATCCCCCCCCACGTGGAGGGGTGTACAATCTTCCTGGGATATACATCTGGCTAAAACCCCTTTGAATACATAAGATAATCAAGCTCCACACCCAACACATCACTTGCATGGTGACATCAATGATGGGTAGTGTGTGGTATCTAGATAGTCGAGCCTCATTCCATATGACCAGAAACAAATAATTCTTCAGTGACTTGGAGGAGAAGGAGGTCTAGATGCACATCGGAAAGGGAGATTATGGGAGGTATAGCATGACCAACATTGGCACTATTACCTTTTAAAGGAAGTATGGTTCTCCTCTCACATTAAAAGATGTCATGTATGTTCTAGGTTTGAAGAAGAATTTGGTTTCAGTTTCCATGTTGGAGGACTATGTCGATGATGTGATATTTAGCAAAGGAAAGGATTCTCTTTGTCACATAGCCTCGGGACAAGTCAAGCCAATTAGGGTTTGGGTGAAGAACCTCTATAACTTTGATGTAGAAGATTGTGCTTATTTGAGTAGAAAAGTAGAGAAGGTGCAGAGCCAAGACATCGGTGAATTATGGAATAGAAGATTGGGTCACTTGCATGATGGAGCCTTGAATATCATGCAACAAATTTCTAGAGGACTTCCCATGGGTACACTAGAGCAGAGAGACACATGCAAAGGGTGTACATTGGGGAAGTACACCAAAGATCCATTTCATGATAAGGACAATCGAGTGCAAGAAATTCTTGAAAGCCTTCACTTAGATGTGTGTGAACCATTATCGACAGCCTCTATAGCCAAGCATAGGCATTAGGTAATATTTGTAGATTGTTTTTCTTATAATGCTGGATTTGCTTCACACAAAAGAAGATCATATGTTCACTAATTTTTTTGAATTTAATGAAATTGTTGAGAAAGAAACTGACAGGAGTGTTAAAGCTCTCAGGAGTAATAACAATGGATAATGTGTTGAATGAATTCAAGAAATTTTGTGCATCAGAAGGAATTCGACAAAATTTAATAGCACCCCATAACCCACAACATAGTGGGGTGGATGAAAGGAAGAAAATAAGTATTTTGGGAGCTATATGGGTGATGTTACATGATCACGGCCTACCATTGCACTTGTGGGCTAAAACATGTGACACAGTTGATTATGTGCAGGACATGAGTCCTCATAGGATTCTCGGGATGAGTACACAAGAAAAATATTTTTCAGGTAAGAAACTAGATGTGGCACATGTTACACTGAAATTTGTCACCATGACTATCTACAGTTAATATGGCTCCATCAATAGTCATATTATCCTCCTTTTCAAGCCTTATACCTCTGCTCTCCATGTCAAACTTCAAAAATGAGAGAAAATCATTAAAAATCATGTTTATCTCTGGGTATGCAGGTTCTCTCTACCTTGCCTGCGTGTACGCATCCCAAGCTCATTGTACCTGCGTACTTGTACGCTCTGTAAGTCAAGGGATGGGTGAGTACTCCTATAAAGGTCAAAAGGCGCGAGTTTCATCTTAAAAAAGTTACTTGTGGTCACTTCTAGAGCTTTTTAGAAGAGTGTTTGACGTGTATTGAGCGCCTCCAGATGGTTCATGCATCCCTATGATAGAGGAACTTATCCCATCAAGAGAGGAGCTACCCCATCCAAAAGAGGGAGTATCCCATTGGTGGTGGACCTGAATAACTTCCTCTAGAATACTATAAATATAGGCATTGGACCAAAGGAGGGGAGGTTGAAAGCTGAACATTCCAAAGGGTAGATGCTGCTGGAATTAGGACTTCCTTTTAGAAGCTTGTGAGGAGAGACTACCATCCTTTCTTGTTTCATTTGAAAGTGGGTGAGCTTGTCAAAGTAGAGGAAAACTCTTGCTAGACCCTGGGAGGAACTTGCACAACACCAAGCCTCAGGTTGGATCAAAAAACACTTGGTTTATCATAGGATAATGCATGTTTAGAGAAGGATTGCTCTTAATTGTCTTGTTTGTCACTAGAGAGTCTTAGACTCCTATGGAGGTTAGTTTTGTCAGCAAAAATAACTCTTTCCACATGACAGCACACTTCAAGATATTTGGCTCATCGTTTGACTATCATATTACCAAGGATGCAAGGAAAAATCTAGAACCAACAACTAAGTTGGGCATCGTTTTTGGGTACACTAATACACCTCAAAATTATTAGGTGTACCTGTTATCTCACAGGATGACAGTGGTTCATAGAGATGTGAAGTTCTATGAAGATAAGACCATCAGATGTTCCCTTAAGAGGGAGATTTAATTACATGGAGAAGAGGAGATTTTAGCTCCAAAGGAAGAACCCTAGGATGATGTGGAGGAACCACATGCAGAGGAGTAGAGAGTTGAAGCACCCACTCATGAAGAGACTTCAAAATATGGAAGGAAGTGCACCCGAGAGGTTGAAACATTGGCACATGATGCTAGAGAGAATGTGGGAGCACCCACATCATAGCACAGTAAGAGGAGGTCACCAGATCAGTACACTAGCTACATGGATCTGATGAGCAAGAGTGTAGAGATTGTGCCATCCTCATTCAAGGAAGCAGTCAATAAACTAGTATGGGTTGATTCCATGTTTGAGGAGTATGGTTTCATTATCAGAAAAAATATTTGTGATGTGGTCCTGAGACTAGCAGACAAGTGAGTGGTGAGTTCTAGATGGCTTTACAAGGTAAAACAAGCAGGAGATGGGAGTGTCAAGAAACACAAGGATAGATTTTTTGCCAAAGTTCTTTATCAGGTGGAGGAAATTGATTGTGAGGGGAATTCTTCTCCAGTAGCAATGTACTCTTCAAAAAAATCTATTCTACCTCTTTTAGCATAGATGGGATGGAAGATACATCAGATGGATGTGAAGACAACATTCCTCAATGATGTGATTAAGGAATAGGCGTACATTGAGTAGTTGAAAGGATTTGAGACCTTCAACAAAGAGTGGTTTGTGTGTAGAATCAAGCAAGCGTATGGATTGAAATAAGAACCTCATGCTTAGTGCACCAAGATTGACAACTACTTCACTAAGTTGATCTTAACAAAAAGTGAAGCGGATACAAACCTTTACGGTATTGTGGTTTAAGGTAAATTTTTTATTATAGTATTATATGTCAATGATTTAATTCTAACAAGTGATGAGAAGATAGTAAAATCTTGCAAAGAGGATCTTGTAAGAGAATTCAGGATAAAGGACCTAGGGCTCATGAATAATTTCCTTGGTATGGAAGTATGGCAAGGAGATGAGGAATTGTTTGTCTCTAAAGGCAAGTATGCCAAAACGATACTGAAAACATTCCACATGGAGAGAATAAAACCCATGGAGACTCATCTAGTACGGAATTGGAGGAAGGAAGATGCTACTTTAGATGAAGTAGTGGAGGCTACTATTTACAGTCAACTTGTGGGTTCACTTATGTATTTGGTGAACGCACAACTGGACATATGTTTTTTCAGTTAACCAACTTAGTAAAGAAATCATTAGGCCAAACAAATTCTATTGGAAGGAATCTAAACATGTGTTGAGATACCTCTGAGGCACCACTCAATTTGATCTTTGGTACAAACAGATAGAGAGAGTGAAGCTACAAGGATTCATAGATGCATATTGGGCAGGGAGTGCATCCAACAGAAAGAGAAAATTATGGGGAATCTTTAGTATTGGGTCAACAATACTTTCTTGCTATAGCGGGAATCATATATTAGTTGCACTCAGTTCAACAGAAGCAGAGTACATAGATGCTAGTCAAGAATATTGTGAGGCTATGTAGATGAGGAATATCCTTGTTGGGTTATTTGGTCAGTAGATGGATCCTACAATGATTTACTGTAATAATCATAGTTATATCAAACTCTTTCAGAATCCAGTTTTTCATGATCAATTCAAGCATATCAACTTCTATTATCACCATCTCTAAGAATGTGTGTAGACGAGAATAATGTTGTTAGTGTACATTCCTAGAGACAAACAAGATGTCGATATTTTGATGAAGGAATTTTCAAGATGGAAATTTCATTTTCATAGAGGAAGGCTCAGGGTTGTAGATAATTCCTTTCTTGTTGAGAGGAAGTCTTGAAAATTCAACAAGAAAATCCTAATTTAATTGTCCTTGAATTAAATTGGGAATAAAATTGTAATTCCACATCCCATGAGAACTTGTATTAGTTAACTAAGTTAATTTCACTTAGTTGGATTAGTTAATTGGATTTGAGGGTCTAACTTGAGTCATGTAGAGTGTCTCCTACATAATAGGAGAACTAGTTGAGTTTATTGTGATTTGTAATTAATTAATTTAGTTTAACTGAGTTAAAGTCAGTTAAAATAGTTCCAACTATTGGAGGAACTAGTGGGAGGTCTAGTAGTATGGTCTGTTGGAAAATTGGCATTGTCTGGATGGTCAGTGGCCTAGTCAAGGTATTTGGAAGTGTGTTGGAATTTATTTCAATAGTCATTCTAGGGAGATTTGTTTATTAGTTAACATTCCCTAAATATTGGTAGGAGTGTTGGCATTGATGTCAACCGGAGTAGCTTGGATGTTTGTCACAATAGATGTTGGGAGTGATGGCCTAGGAGGGATAACCTGGTAGCTACAAGCTTCATGTAGAGAATCATCATAGTAGCAGGACTATTGGAGAAGCCATAAAATGATGATTACAGTGATGGACCAGGTTGAAGTCCATGTTAGTTGTAGGATTCATATAAAATGATCACCTTGGTGGTTGTGATTTTAGCTGTCCAGAGAGTCAAGGAAAAAATAGTGGCAAAGAGTTTAGAGCCATATTAGATGTAGCACATGGGGTAAAAGGCTACATTGTATGCTCTCAATTGGAATTTTTCTACAATATATTTCGAATGATATGAGGAAGTTAAAAAATGGACTCTTGTATCAAAATTTATGGCCTCTCGATGTTCAGGGACTTGAAGTTGTAATAAGGTAGAAATATGAGAGGTCTAGGATATCAAACATCGACATGTAGGTGTATCAGCGCATCAGATATTGGAATATTAGAGGTACACCATATCGGATCTTCGGAATATCGTAGGTTAGCGTATCGACACATCAAGTTATCGGAACCCCGAAGATCGGCGTATTAGCGCATTGGAATGTCAGAAGCCGAGATATCGGCGGTATCAGAATATCGAAGGTGCGGTACATCAGAGTAGGTTGTATAGAAGGTTAGATGATATCATAATCCCATAGATCAAAATATTGAAACAATAACATATTAGGGATCGCAATATTGAAACTTCTTCAAGTGACAAACCTTTAAAAGGTTGTGATATCGATAAGTCTCGATAAGCCTTCGAAAGCGCGGAGGAACGCCAAAAGCTAATTAACAAAGGATTTTGGTCAAAACCAAGTTTGAAAGGTCATCTTATCTCTCCTTTAATAGGACACATGGTAGCATATGATTGGCTTCGTAAACTACAGTGGTAGCTGACGTCGACATGAAGTCGCAGTAAGGTAGGACACGTGATAGGTGTATCAGCGCATCAGATATTGGAATATTAGAGGTACACCATATCGGATCTTCGGAATATCGTAGGTTAGTGTATCGACACATCAAGTTATCGGAACCCTGAAGATCAGTGTATTAGCGCATTGGAATGTCAGAAGCCAAGATATCAGCGATATCAGAATATCAAAGGTGCGGTACATCAGAGTAGGTTGTATAGAAGGTTAGATGATATCATAATCCCATAGATCAAAATATTGAAACAATAACATATTAGGGATCGCAATATCGAAACTTCTTCAAGTGACAAACCTTTAAAAGGTTGTGATATCGATAAGTCTCGATAAGCCTTCAAAAGCGCGGAGGAACGCCAAAAACTAATTAACAAAGGATTTTGGTCAAAACCAAGTTTGAAAGGTCATCTTATCTCTCCTTTAATAGGACACATGGTAGCATATGATTGGCTTCATAAACTACAGTGGTAGCTGACGTCGACATGAAGTCGCAGTACGGTAGGACACGTGATAGGTGTATTCAACCTTATTGGGTAGACTAATGAAGTAGAACATGCTCACATGGGTCACCACTAAAGAGTCACCACTAAGGAGTCACCACATGGAAGGATGATTTCATATCAGAAGTATACAATACAATCAAATGTTGAAGTCATAGAAACTCTAGAATAGTTGGAGTTTGGAAAATTTTCGATAAAGGGGGCTTCTGAAATTGGGCTAACACATGGTCCTGAGAGCTCAAAGAATCAAGGGTGAAAATCATTTAACAAAGGGAGAATGGCCCCTAGAAGGAGTCTAAAACCTTAACACCTTAATGCTAAGTGGCAGGTGACAGATAGTGGTCCTATGATGAGAAATGTGGTAAGGGCTAAGAAAAAGGAGCTAAGGTGCAATTGGAACTTCGCAGAAATTACGATTCAAAATGGGCTCTGATATGGAATTAAGACAATGGATATTGTCATGGTCATATGAGATAGTAAATGGTATAGGAGCTAAGTGCCAAATGACTAAGGTGTATTTGAACATAACACAATTGTGCAGTAACAATGTGGAATTTGTTCTATAAGGAATTACAGAGAGTTAAGGTCATATGAGTCGGAAATTGCAAGATTGAATGTAGAAGGAGAGGAGTTGGTCTCAGGATTAATGGAGACTATCAAATATCTCTAGGTCAAGGAAGCAAGGACCACAATCTTCAAGAAATAGTTATCCATCTTGTGGTGAGACAATCAATCTTTGTGCTCCTATTCACAACTCATTGAGTTAAGTGGATGAATGGTTTGGCTACCAAGGAAAAAATGCACGTTGATAGAGTTGGTTCATGGAGTCATATGGATAGACAGAAAACTCTTAGACAAGGCAATGAGGGCAATGGTCCATAGAGAAACCATGCTGAAGTACAATCTAGACTGTGTGAAACCATGAATAAGCATGGAGAGCCTCAAAGATAGGAGATTTGTACACATAGAGGATTGTGCATGGGTTGAGGGTGTAGGTGGACTCAGAATTTATTCTTGGTGTGGAGAAACTATCAAGTGCCCATTATCATGGTTAATGCATTGGTAGGGACCAATTCAGACACAATAGTAGAATGGAATATCCATCTCGAAGTACTCTCATGTAGTGTGAACATAGGATAAGAGTGGCAGCATCGATTAGTAGGAAGCAGAGGAACAACACCCACGAGCTTAGATGAGCAAGGTAGGGGGAAGTAGCATAGTATCTAGAGATATAAGTGGAAAAGTTGTCTATTAGTTCACTAATATGTAAGGCTTAGGGAGAGAGCCTATTTTGTAGAGAAAGGAAGAGAGTGCGTACATAGAGGTAAGAGACCTCGAGAGTTGTGCTATTGTGAGTAAGGCCGAAGGTGCTTGTGCTCTGTGAGAAAGGTCGAGAGTGACTATGGAGTGGAAAGAGACCCTGAGAGATTTGTTGCTATGAGTAACGCCAAAGGTGCCTATACTGTGAGAGAAAGGTCAAAGGTCCTTGTGCAGAGAGAGAAGGCCAAAGGTTCCTGTGCAGAGAAAGAAGGTCGATATCTGTGTGTGCATTGCAGCGAGCAATAGGCCAAGAGTTGACTACGTGTTGATGTAGACCAAAGAAAAAAGAGATGCATGGATTGTAATGAGTGACTCTTGTTGAGAATATCAATGTGCTTATGTAGAGTGAGAAATGTGAGCGAAGAGAACATAAATGATATCAGGCAGAGTAGCTACCAAATCACTGAGAACATTTAGTTCCTATTTGAGTGTGGGTTGGTGCCTACATATAGGAAGATGGTGCTTCCATCTCTAGTGGGTGCTTAAGAAAGCTTGCGGATTGGTTCCTTCTGCAAGTTGGTGCATGTGGAAATATAATGAGCTACAACTTGGTTATTGCAATAAATCAGTTAATTTTGTGCTTCACATGGTGCTTCTAGTAATTTGGGTAGGTGTCTACAAAAGGAGGGAGTTGGTGCTTCCTGCTAGTGGGTGCTTCATATGAGTGGGTTCTCACAAAACAAATTGATGTAATACAATAGGTGCTCGTATTTTACATCAATAACAACAACAATCTTGGGTGATTTTTTCTTGAAAGGGTTTCCACATAAAACCTGGTGTCTCATGTGTATGATGCTCATGGTGTGTGATTTTATGTTGATTTGATATTGCTTCCATATTACATATTGTTGTTGATTATATGGATGGTTCCCAAGTTTGAATAAGAAATTAAAATTGGCATTAAAAGTTTAAAATTATTTTGAACACTGATTCACCCCCCTTAATATTGTCATTGTTTCCAACAATTTCTATCAGATCCAAGTTCCTTCACGAATAGATTAATCGCTAGAAGGTAGATCAAAGGGAAAAAATGGCTAATCGAGTTTGGCTAACAACAAAAGGAGTTCCATTTTTAAATGGATCATACTGTGAGCTCTTGTAGGTTAGAATGGTATCCTATTTAATGGCCTTAGATGTTGATATGTGGCTCCTCACATTGAAAGAAGAAAAGAGTGTGTAGAATGATAAAGCCAAGGAGGTCATCACGAAGGGGTTGTGTAAGCCAGATGTTGATAACGTAAGGAATTGTGAGACAACAAGGGAATTGTTGGACATATTGCAATATTTATATGGTTGAAAAAGCCATGTGGCTTAAGAAGAGGTTGAGGAGCCCCGCTGCTCTAGAAATTTAGTAGAACATGGAGAAGTTGTTTCGCATCATACTATTATGGATGATGAAGAAGTCTCAGAATAGAGACCATGTTTCTTAGAAGGTATGTATTGTTTTGTGATAAATGTAAAGAAATAGGTCATTCATTATCTAGATGTTCATTTGAAGCACTTGATGATAGAGAGATCCATGTATCTAGTATTTTTAATGAAAATAGACCCATACAGGGAAAATTTGAAGAATGGAAAAATATCTTGAAGTTTAAAATATTGGCAAATCTCACTAGTCTCTAATATGTAAACTCTAAAATATTATTGATGTCTTTGTAAAATTATTCAAATTCATAATGATTTTATCTATACTCTCTATATAATGTTGGTTATTTTTAAGGTAAAATAATTTTATAACATAAAATTTGGGCGAATCGTTTCTATAAAAAATGGAAATTGGCGAATCCTTTTTTTTTTAAATCAAGGAAAATTAGCCCACCCGTGAATATTAGCCCCTAAAATTTTCCGTGGACCCATTTTAGTAGCAATAGAAAATAAGGGATCGTCTGAAGGAGAAGACAATATATCTCGTGGAGAGAATAGGGGTATCACTAAAAGTTATGAAGAAGGGATAACACTTAGGCCCATGGAAAACTCCATGGGTGCAGAGATGGGCTTAGATCTCTTTGGTAACTTAGCTAGCACATCTAGTAGTGAAGAAAAGAATATAAATGGAAGGATATTTTTTAGAAAGAAGTTGATCTCTACTCTAAAGGAGATCAAGGACCTATTAGCAGAAAATATGAAGCAAGAGGAGCAACTGAAAATTTATGAGATTGAGAATGAAAGGTTGAGAAAAACATTACTTGATCTAAATTATCAACAAGAAGAGCCTAGTAGACTGAATGGAAAGTTAACCAATTAGCTGGGTGAGAAGGAAGCTTACTTTGGGAGAATACAAAATGAGGTAGTCTCATTGAGACATGACTTAGAAAATTAAAAAAATAAAGTTGTCTCAACATCATAAGCTTGAGGAGAGAAAGATTGGTTTTTGTTTCAAGGAAAAACAAAGCTCCAATATTGTGAATTATGAAGGGTCAAATTCCCATGTAAAGGGAGTTCAAGATTCCAACAACAACAAATAAAGAAAGGTTGTTGGAAAGTAACAACAACATGGAAAGAAGGAACAATGAAAGCAAGAAATACAACACTAAAAGGCTAAGAAGTAAGAACCAACAGTGTAGTAGAAGAGGTCTAGGCAATTGAAAGAAAGAGTGCATGACAACAATGCAAGTTGTCATGGAAGGCACATGAAGAGCCAAAAAAGGATTCTTCGCTCTTAATGACAACACCTTCAAAGGAAATGTAAGCTCTGTCAACGAAATTCTTTTTATGGGTATTGTTTTTCTTGGAATAATTTTGGACATAAATCCATATACTATAGATGGCATGCAAGGAAGCTAGATGTGTTGTGTAGCAGCAACCCAAGAATGTAAAAAAAGCCTAGGAAATAAAAAAATTTAAAAAAATAAAATAATAAATTTTTCAAAATAATATCAATTATATTCATATTAAAAATATACATATTTATACATAATAAAATATAAAATACATATTAATTAAATAAATAAATAATAAAATTAACAATCATTTTAATAAAATATACAAATCATTAATTAAAATAATTAGTAGTAAGCCAACCATAAAAATAAAATAATAAATTGAAGAATGAATAACTATTAATATGGTTAAGAAATTCATTCTCTCTTCTCAAAAGCAATCTCATTGCCCTAATGATGGACTCACCAAGTCAGTCCGAAATGTTGGTTTCTTAAACTACTCACAGGTTTTCCACAAACTCATTAAAATCAAGCAACCTGTATGGACTCCCTCTTCAAAGCCTAGGATAAGCCATTTTCATTGTGATAAGAGTTTTGACAAAAGAGTTCTTAAAAATAGTAACTCTTTTTCCTTTTTCTTAAGCCATGTTGAATGCTATAACTATGCTTATCTCGGACACAAGAAAGCTAGCTGTAGAAATGAGAAGAAATGGCATGATCCTTACCGTATGCATGTGAATGTAGAAACTCAGGATTTGAAGACAAGCACAAAAAAATGAGTTGCGAAATATAGATGTGTCTTTAGTGCTTTGTGTTAAAAGATCAAGATTTAAAGAGGAGGAAGAAATTAGAAGAATGATCCTCTTACCTATGTGATGGACCCCTATGTAAGGAAGAAAGGCATGAAGAGGATTGGGCTGAAGAAAGAGGAGGTGAAAGAGAATTTTTCTATACCCATGTGCAGCCGAGAGAAATCCCAAATATGGGAAAATAAGAAGATGGAGAGTAAAGCCTCTGTCAGGCCTCGACAATTGAAGGTCTCAAAGAAGAAGGGGGATGATCTGCTCAAGGGGCCTAGATCCTTTGTTTCTCTCCAGTGAAGGAAGAGAATGGCCTCAAGGGAGGCTGAATAAGTCAGATGTAGGAAGCTAAAAGGATTGAGTGCATCTAATTGATGAAGGTATGGATGTGTTTTCTTGCTGATTACAAGAATAATTTGGTTTATTTTGAATGTATCATCATTGAAAAGGAGGAGTGCATCCAACATGAAAAGTACACAACAATATATTATGTTATGGGAAGAAGAAGATGGGTTACAATGGAAGTGTGAAATGACAAGAAGCTCATAGTCAAATCATGTCCATATGATTAGTCCCCACACAAAGGAAAGAAAGAATTTGTAGGAGATCAAAGAACTTTGGCTCAGGGGGAGCTTCTTTGATAATTAGTAGTGGGAAATAATTGGTAGCCTCAGAAACGAAGATTTCTAAGCAAATGAAAGGTTTTCATATTGGGTGAAATACCTTTATTTCATTTAAGTTGTGGTTTTGATTATGCATAGAAGTCTTGTGTTCAAGAAACACATTTGGTGCAATATTTTCATGTCCCTGAACACTCAATTGGTATCACTATGTTAATTGATAGTTTGGGCTCATGTGGAGCAACGTCGTGTGCAAATGGACATTTCTTTCGAAAAGAAAGTATTAGAGATTTCTTGGTACATTGTTCCATTTGTATCATCTCCTTTGGTGTAATTGGTATTAGTTGAGAACCAATCCTTATTGTATAAGTATGATCTGAAGGGGAGAAGAGGAGATCCTCAAATAATATGAGCATAGTCATAGAAGAAACAACAACAATGAAGAAGAAAAATCCAAAATTCATAATCATTAATTGGTATTTGTTGTAGTAGTAATAATATGAGCAGTTTAATTGGTAAAGATGCATTAGTGGAGAGAGTATTCAACCAACAATCATAAGGTCTCTAAGACTAGAGGGAAAAAGAAGAGGCAACATATGTTCAGGGGGATCATATCAAATATGCCTAGTTTATGGAGTAGCAACAACGACAGACCTGGAAGAGATGTCTATGAAGCAGATTACACATCTCAATAATTAGACTTTGGTTTTCACAACCAATGATTGCATGGGGAGAAAAATATAGCTTGTAGTCCCTTTCCATTCATGTCAAAAGGGAAGAGAGTTTGTGGAGAAGTTGTGGTGGCTTGTAAAGAAGAAAGTATACCATTGGTGTCTCATGCAATGAGATGTGTGGAAGAAACATGAGGTTTGGCCATCAAAAGAAGATAAGGATGAAGTGTTGCCATCAATGCCAAAGAGGGAGATTGTTGGACAATTGGCATTGTCTGGATGGCTAGTGGCCTAGTGAATGCATCTACAAGTGTGTTGGCATTTATGTCAACAATCATGTTGGGGAGATGTTCTGGGAAATTAGCATTACCTAACTATTCATAGGAATGTTGACATTGATGTCATCTAGACTAACTTGGATGCTTGTCACAACAGATGTTGCTAGTGATGGCCCAGGAGGAATCTCATGTTAGTTGTAGGCTTCATGTAGAGAATCGTTGTAGTAGTAGGGTTATTAAAGAAGCCATAAAATTATGATTACAATGATGGAGAAGATGCAAGTCCATGGTAGCTCTGAGCTTCTTATAAAATCATTACCTTGGTGGTTGTGATTTCAGCTATTTGGAGAGTCAAGGAGAAAAATAGTGGCAGAGAGTTTGGAGACATCTTACAGGTAGAATATGGGCTCAAATCCCACATTTAACCCTCTCCATTAGAAATTTCTCTGGAGGAAATTTCCAATGATATGCAGAAATTCAAAAATGGACTTATGGATCAAAAGTTATGGCTTGTCGATGTTCAAGAACTTGAATCCTAAGAAGGCTAGAATATTAGAGGTCCATGATATCAAAGATTAGGACATCGACGTATTAGCATATCAAAGACTGGAATTTTAGAGGTCCAACATATTGAAACATTAGAATATCGAAGGTTAGCGTATCAAGATATTGAAACCTCGGAGATCAGCGTATCAGCGCATGAAAATGTCGTAAGTCAACATATCTACAATATTAGATTACCAAAGGTGCAGTACATCAGAGAAGGTTGTATCAAAGGTTTGAGGATATCAAAATTCTAGAGATCAGCGTATCAGACTATTAGGATATCAGGGATCATAATATTGGAACTTCTTCGAGTGAGAAAACTTTAACAGTTTGCAATATCGATAAGTGTTAATAAGCCTTTAAAATCATAGAGGAATTCCAAAAGAAAATTAACAAAGGATTTTCGTGAAAAACGTAGGTTGACAGGTCCTCCTCTCTCCCCTCTAATAGAACACATGGCAGGATATGATATGCTCCAATAAGGAAACATGGTAGGATATGATTGGCTCTGATAAGCTACAGTGGTAGCTGACATCAACATGACATGGTAGTACAACATGACATGTGGCAGGTATATTTAACCTTATTGGGTAAGCTAATGGGCTAGAACCGGGTGACATGTGTCACCACTAATGAGTCACCATGTCGAATGATGACATCATATGGAATTCAACAATCGGAGGTTGAAGACACTGAGCCTCTAGAATAGTTGGAGTTTGGAAAATTTCTGATAAAGTGGACTTCTGATATTGGGTTGACACATCATCATGAGAGCTCAAAGAACCAAGTTCACAGAGCATTTAACAAAGGGAGAATGGCCCCTGATAGGAGTCTAAAGGCTTAGCACCTTAACTCTAAGTAGCAGGTCATAGGAAGTAGTCCTATGGTGACAAATGTGGTAAGGGCTAAGCAAAAGGAACTAAGATGCAATCGGAACTTTGTAGAAGTTACGATTCAAAGGGAGCTCTGATATCGCATTAATTTGATGGAAACTGGCGCAATCATATAAGACAATAAATGGTATGGGAGCTAAGCACAAAGGAACTTAGGAGTATCAAAACATAGCATGACAATGGAGTAACAATGTGGAATTTCTCTAAAAAGGAAGTAAAAAGAGTTAAAGGCGTATGGGTTGATAGTTGTGAGATCAAATGTAGAAGTAGAGGAGTTGGTCTCAAGATTAATGGAAATTTTCAAAGATCGCTAGGTTAAGCCAACAAGGACCACGATCTTCAGTATAGAGTGTTGGGTCTACCTCGAGGTGAGACAAGCCATCTTTGTGCTCCTATGCATGTCTTAGTGAGTTAAGTTGATGAATGGGCCGGATACCAAGGAACAAATGGAGGTCAATAGAGTTTGCTCATAGAGTCATATGGATCAATGGAAAACTCTAAGATAAGGAAACAAGGACAATGGTCCATAGAGAATCCATGTCGAAGTAAAGCCAAGACTGTGTGAAACTATGAATAAGCATGGAGAGCCTCAGTGATAAGAGATTTGTGCATAGAGAGGACTATGCCTGGTTGGAGTGTACAGGTGGACTGAGAATTGTTTCTTGTTATGGAGAAACTATCAAGTTCCCATTATCATGGTTAATGTAGTGGTAGAGAAGTAAGACACAATAGAATGGAAGATCCACATTGAGGTACAGTCATGTAGTGTGACTACATGACAGAAGTAGCAACATCAATTTACAAGCAACAAAGGAACGAAAGGAAGGAGCTCAGATGGGAAAGATGGGGGGAAGTAACATAGTTGCTAGAGAGCTAAGTGGAATATCTTTGTGAGAGTGCACCACTATGTAAGGCTAGGGGAGGGAGCATGTTCTGTAAATAAAGGCTGAGAGTTCCTATGCAGAGGTAAGAGACCCCAAGAGCTATGTTGTTGTGAGTAGGGCCAAAGGTTCTTGTGTTGTGTGGGAAAGGTCGATAGTTCCGATGCAAAGGTAACATACCCCGAGAGATGCATTGTTGTGAGTAAGGCCAAAGGTGCATGTGCTGTGTGATAAGTGTCAAAGGTTCCTCTTTAGAGAAAGATCATCGAGGGTGCCTATGAAAAGAAACAAGGTTGAAGGTGCCTATGCAAAGAAACAAGTTCGAGGGTTGTGTGTGTGTTGTAGAGAGAAAGAGACCAAGAGCTGAGTGTCTGATGATGAACATAAAATAATAGAGAGCTTCATGGACTGTGATGTGTGACTATTGTTGAGTAGATTAGCTTGCTACTGCAAAGTGAGTAGTGTGAGCAGAGAAGACAAAGTTGATATTAGGCAGAGTGGTTGCCAAATTATAGAGAACATTCACTTCCTATTTGAGTTTGGGTTGGAGTTTACAGACAGGAAGCTGGTGCTTCTATCTCTACTGGATCCTTGAGAAGGCTTGGGGGTTGGTACCTCCTACAAGTTGGTGCTTTCATAAATCCAAGGAACCACAAGTTGGTGCTTGCAATAAATCTGTGAAGTTGGCACTTCACATAGTTCTTCCGGTAAGTTGGATAGGTGTCTACAAAAGGAGGGAGTTGGTGCTTCCTATGAGTGGGTGTTCACAAAAAATATTTATGTAATAGAGTAGATGCTCTTATTTTACATCAATAACAACAACAAGCTTTGGTGTTTTTTTTCATGAAAGGGTTTCCATGTAAAACCTTTTGTCTCATGTGTACGATTTTCATGGTGTGTGCTTGTATGTTGATTCGATATTGGTTCCATATTACATGTTGTTGCTCATTATATGGATGGTTGCCAAGTTTGAATAAGAAGAAAAAGTTGGCATAAAAATTTTAATAATACCTTGAATATTGATTCACCAGTCCTCTGAGTATTATCTTTGTTTCCAACATGGTGCTATCTGTAGTGAGAAACTAGTAAATTGATAATTTAGTCACAAATAAATAATGCATGTCAGATCTGAGAGTTACCCAGTTGAGATTGGAGTTCAGGGACACTGGACTATTAGTTGCATACTCATCTAGATTGTAGAGGTGGTGCATGCAGTGAGAGGAAGGCCTATGAGGATTGCGAAATACCAATTGAGGAAATTCCCTATTTAGTAGGGTCCTAATTCCCAAGGAAAAAATGTAAGGAAATAAGGACTTTGGCAAGTAGAAAATTGGCTAAGTATTACCCTAGGCTTGTCGAGGAAGCATTGAGACAGATAGAGATAGTGTAGAGGTTTCTCGGGCTTGAGAAAAACGCTGTAATTTTCTCATATTTTCTGATGAATGAAATATGTAGATAGGAGGGGTTTTAAGTTGTGGATTTACCCAAGAAATAATTTTGTAATGTGTTGATTGAATTATTTCTCTTGTATGCTTCATGATTTCCTGATCATTTAATTGTTTATGCTAATGAGTAGAGTAGATTCAAGTCTATTGTTTTAGCATATTATAATTGATAGTTTGAATCTATAAGGAATTTTTACACTATGATATGATTCAACCTCCTAGATCACCTTAAGGAAGCAAAATCGACAAAACCAAAACTTTATTGACCTCCCTGAGGTGGTATAGGACCCCCAATAGCTAAACCACCCTTCCAGGTGCCCAAACACTGAGTTAAACTTCTCTTTCACTGACCTGAACTCCCAATCACATGTACAAACATGCATGCATGTGAATATAGGACTTGATTTTTTCCAACAAGCCCACAAGGGAGATATTGTAGTGTCTTTCAGCCATTTATGTTCTTGAAACAACATAATTTATGCCACCTTTTTAGTGGTAGACTCCAGGTCACTACCCAAAATTGGATGAAACTTTCGAAAACAATAAATGACACAAAGACAAAGCTTTTAATGCAAAATTTGATCAAGGACTTGGCCTAAATAAGCCTAACCATGACATAGATCTCGTCAAACAGATTGTGGGCATGTAACCTATAAGCTATAAACGCATATTTGAACATAAGGGTACGATACTTATCTGAATATCACTAAGAAAGTCTAGTTCCTTTATAGATTAGCTACAATAACATATATTAGGTCATTAACTCAAGAGCCATTTATTTACCAATAAAAAAATGTTAAAATCCATAACTAAATTTTTTCATGAAACCATGCTTCTAACTAACATATAACCAAAATAATATCAGTGATAGAACAATGATTAAATCCACATAATAACAAGTAGAAGTACTCATGAAATACAAGGGGAAAAGAGATCTTATTAACATATGCAAAAGATAACCAAGTTAGGGACTTCCACATACCATATGACCATAGATTGGGCTGAACTAGATATTCCTTTTAGCCAATCATCCTCGTTCCATATTCCAAGCATGAATGAGGGACTCACAAAAAAACCAATTAGGGATTCCTAGGCTTGAAACCCTCATCTATACAACCAAGCTTAACCTAGGCACAAACCAGAAACATACACTACAGGATTTAGTGCAATACTACCATATATCGATCAAGGGATCACTATTCCCTAAACAAGCTTGGATGCCTCTGACTATTTCCACCTAAACCATGAGGAATTTTCCCATCACCATCCTCAATGTTTACCATGTATCCCTCCATTTTCCGGTCAAGGGATTCTTAGGCCTTTGGGAATTTCCTTGAGACCACACCAATTAGTTTCAAAACCATCCCTCAATCTGGCTCAACTAATCAAAATAACTGCATCACATCATGGTTATCTAGAAACGGAAAGACAAGGCTGAAAACCACAACCACACCTAGAAAAACTAATGTCAATGAGAACAAGGAAATCAAATACACACATGGATGCACCATGCATGCAAAAACTATCAAGGAAATCGTACATGCAACTGAATACTTGAAAGTAATCTCGTTGTAGCCAATTGATCCCACTCTTCCTTTCTTTATCTTTTCCCCCTTTTCCTTCCTTTTCATTCCTTTCTCCATCGCTAGAGTGCTCCAAGAATGTTCCAAGTGTTCGACAGTATTAGAGAGAGAGATCCAAAGATGAACTGATAAAAGGTTAACTAGAAAAAAGATGTGAACTGATCCTCAGAAGCCTTTTTATTAATGAGGCCTATATTTCCTTCAATTTCAATTATTTTTCCTTCATTCTTTTCCTAACATGAAACTTGTGACCTTTCACCTTCCTTTTCTCCTAATTTCCATTATCTTTCATAAATAAATGCCAATTAATGCCTCTTTCCTTTTCAAAGGCTCTACCATTTACTTTGACAATTTCCTCTTAGCCATAATAAACCAAATGAATACCTACTAGGATGTTTTTCCCAACAACCAATATGGAATAAATGCCCTATTACCATGGTCTTATTTTTCCTTATATTAAATTTATCACATGAATTTTAACTCAGGGTTGTTACAGGCCCCTCCTCCTTAGTGGAACACCAACCTCAGCGTTGAATGGAACCGACAACTAGAAAACTATGGAACAAAACATACCTCCTATGGAGCTTTATAACCCATCTCCTTGGAGTATTTAAAATGACCTCCTGTTGAAAACCCAACACTCATACTATTTACTAGGGCTTTATCACACAACTCATTATGGTATTTACAATAACAACTGGATATATGCTCATGCACATTTGCTTCAACCAATAAATAGCCATACTATCTATTGAGCTTTATGATACAATACTTACAATAATATACACATATGCACATTTTCTTCAACTAAGAAATAAAAGGATATAATTTCTGCATCTACAACAAGGTAATCCAGAGGCTCACACCTCCACCCTCAAAAGTAGTGCCAGGATTCACCTCCTTCCTAGGAAGTCCAAAATCCATTTCCAAAGTCAAACGTACATCCAATGTCTAGTGCTACAATCTTGTGCCACTTTTCCTCTCAGTGAACAATTACCGACTCATTATTCCATGGCACACTCCTAATGTTATTCTAATTTCATCTAGAAATTGTAATTTCCAAAACAAATCCATTCCCCAAACCTCCCTTCTCTGCTACATAGTCCCTCAGGAAATTTGCTCGTCCCCTTCCATGCAGTCACTCACCTTCCAAGTTCCCTGACTTCCCCTATCTTAGGCAATCCATCCCTTGTTAAGCTTTCCTCGCATCAAAAGATCCAAAGACCAAGGCATATCCCTGCCTCAAACCAGGATACCCATCATACCATGTTCATGGTAATCAATGGAAACTATTGGGTACTAGTGTGCCACAATGGCCCTGCTCCTCAAGTGTTTTACCAACATACGACTTCCTATTGGAAATTCCTTTCAATGTTGTTGTTAATCTTGCAGTGAGTTCCAACCATATAAACTAGGCATTTTCACTCTTTCTTGTACCAAGCACATAATTTGCACTAGACTCAAACAAATTGAAATAAACTCAAACCATACCTCAATGGTAGCTCATCAACAAGGTGTAATTGCAATCCTATTTACTTCCCGTCACAACAAGTCAAACTAGTTGTTTCATAAAATCATCATGTATAAATATATCAGATCCATTTAGCTCAAAACTCAAACATCATAAATAAAAATCGTATATCACCTATAACCTATCATAAATCAGAGTCATAGATCACATACATAATTAAAACTAAAACAAAATATGGACACTTATCCTTCAAATTATTATTTTCTTCTACCTTTGTTCTTTACCCTTTCTATATGCACACCGGATTGGTTGCCACACCCAACAAGAAGCTAGGTCCTTTGCTTCTCTTCAACCACGTACACATACACATAGTGTACACCAAATGCATATAACCACACAAGATATACAATACCACACAATACGTGCACCTACACCCAACATACAACGCATACACCTACACCCAATGTACAAGACAACACATACACCCACACCCAGTGTACAACACAATACACACACCTACACATGATGTAAATCATAACGTAATACATACATCTACACATGGTGTACAATGAAACACGTACACCTATACCCAATGTACAACACGACACATACACTTACACTCGTTGTACAACGAAACACATACACCTGTTACACATGAAAATACCTCCTCATCAGCTTAGAGGAGAATACTATGTTGTTTGTTGAAATAATCCTTTTTTCTAGCCTATATAAGACTATAATACAAGTTATGTACCATGAGGACCATGCTATCCTAGTGTATAAAAAGTTTTTCCCTTCATCTAACTTGTGTTACCAAAAATCTCACTTAGTCACGAGGAGAAAAAATCGAGTTAACGAAACTATGAAACTCTTGTTCACTTTCAGAAGCTCATTTGGTGCAATGTGATCTCCTTATCCTCATATTTATCTTTTTCCTTAACAATATTAGCATACAAAAGTGGTTGTTGTAACTTTTTCTATCTCCTGTCACACAATTTCTTCAGAAGATATAAAAGCCTCCTAGAGACAACCTCTAGGTTGA
>APFE031549746.1:25005-69860 GCA_000404065.3 Pinus taeda
GATCACTTTTCTTGGGATTTCAAGGCCACTGTAATTCCTACAAGAAGATCTTGTAGGTTTACAAGGAATCTTGTAGGATTACAAGGAATCCTATAGAAAACACAAAGCCTATGTAAACTGAGCTAGAGGAGTTCATAAAGGGAAGAATTGATGAAATAATGAAGAATATGAGATGGAGGGATTGAAATATGGATTTTATAGGTCCTTTTGTTCCTCTCAAGCTGAGGTTATTCTCCTTTTTATGACCTGCAAACAACATTTGCAATATTTTTTATCTTTTCTCTCTTTTTTCATTTTTTCTCCTTTTTTCTTTTTTAGAAAATAACTAGTCTACCTCCAAGGAGGTTTTCATCCTAGTTTCTAGCCCTCGGCGCCTCAAAAGAGGTTTTCACGCAAAGATCTTTATATTTTTTTCTTTTTTTCAACACCAATGGGCCGCTGCAAGAGGTTTTCGACTCAACAATGGGAATGAGGTCTCTCCTGGAGGTGTTCACCTAAGTCAGAAGGATGTCAAAGACTTCCTCTTCCCTGACACATCTTCTCAAAATTTGATCTAGACCTAGTTTGAAGAGGTCGCCCCCAATCCAAGTGAATGGGGCGCTCTTCCTTACACTCTTTTTCTTTTCCTCGGAGGACAAATTTGGTGGAAACTATGCAGACAACAATTAATTTTCTATATCATAAAACCATGGAGAGAGAATTGAAATGGAAAATAACTATTCATTTGGTGTCTAATAATCAACCCTTCCTTCCTCCCCTACAGGCAAATTCAATCTGGATAAAAAATCTGCAACAACATTCTCCTTGCCAGTCTTATCAATAATAATTAAATAAAACCATTGTAATAAAATTATCCATCTAATAATCCAGGAATTTACATTAGGTTTATTCATCAAGTATTTAATTGCAGCATGGTCAATATGTACAAATGTCTGGTAACTAGTAATGTAATGTCTAAATTTATTCAATGAATGCACAGTATCTAGGAGCTCTTTTTCAGTCACTATTTAGTTCAGCTCAGCTTTTGACAAATTCTTACTGACGAAGTAAATGGCATAAGGTAGCTTGCCATCTAGCTGGCCTAGAGATGCTCCTATGGCTTTGTGAGAGGCATCGGCATGTATATGGAAAGGAAGAGCCCAGTTTGGGCCTCAGAGAATAGGTGTAGTAGTCAACTTGACCTTTAGGGTGTCCAAGGATTCTTGAAAGCTTTATGACCATACAAATTCGAAGTCCTTGGCTAGTAACCAAAATAAGGAAGAAGTAGACTCACTAAAGTATTTTATAAATCTCCTATAGTATCTGGCTATACCTAGAAAACTTATGACATCTCTCTATTTTTGCGAAGATGTGACCCTTTGGATGATGGCTATCTTATTTGGGTCTACCTGCAATCCTTTCTGGGATATTGAGTGACCTAGAATAGTCCCTGCAGTCATCAACAACTAACATTTTTTGGGACTAAGGGATAGGTTCATTTCAATGCATTTTTCCAACACCTTACCCAAGTTGGAGAAAGCCTCCTAGAAATCAAACCCATAGGGTGTAAAGTCATCCATATAAATTTCCACTGCATCATGGACTAGCTCAGAAAAGATACTCAGGACTACCCTCTGGAAAGTGCCATGGGCATTGCATAGGCTAAAAGGAAGGACCCTATAAGAGAAATTACCCCAAGGATAGGTGAAGGTGGTTTTATCGTGGTCCTCTGGGCTAATCTAGATTTAATTGTACCTGTTGAACCTATCTAAGAAAGAGAAGAACTTTTCCCCTGTCAGGCCATCTAACACTTGGTAAATGAAAGGTAGAGGGAAATATTCCTTCTTTGATTCTTTATTTAATTCTTTGTAATCAACACAAATCCTCCACTTTCCATTTTTATTTGGAACCAACACCAAAGGAGAAACCCACTCATTTTTCGAGATAGGGTAAATGAATCTTGCATCCAACATATTTTGCATTTCTTCTTTCACTATATCCTTGAGAGATGGATTCATTCTCCTCTAGGGTTGTTAGACTGATTTTCAAATTTCATTGATATAAATGTGGTGATTACACATCGAGGGGTGCACTTCCTTCATTTATTTTTAACTCCAAGCAAAGGCATCCAAATGTTCCCTTAACATGTTTCACAACTCTTCTTCTTGGTGTGCAAAAAGAGAGGGGTTGATTTTCAAAGTTCTTTCAGGGCCTAATTCTATTGTCTTGACATGAGTAGGAGCTGAATCAGCTAAGCATAGATCAATCTGATGGTTTCTATTGGTTTCCTTTACAACTTCCTCTAAGGACAAGGTGTTAGGAGTTGGATTTTGGAGGATGTATTTAATCAAATCATCTTCATCACGCTGTCCTCCTCCCATGGCAGTTTCTAGGGTATAAAGTTGGACTTAGTAAAATTCATCTTCTTCCTCCTCTTCCAGCCATAAAGGTAAATCATGTTCTAAAGATGACTGAGAGGGAGGGTGCAATATCAAATTCTTGGATAGATGCCCATTTTTTATAGTCATGTTTCCAGCCCTGCAGCTGATGTAGGCATCGACAGTGGCTAGCCAAGGCCTCCCAAGTATGAGAGGATAACCATTAATCTTGGCCTTAGGCTGAACAACTAGGAAGTCCACAGGGTACTCCTAGGAGTCAATGGAGACCATCACATCCTCAAAACTCCCCTCAGGGGCCATTGTGGAACAGTTTACAAGATGGAAGACTGTTGTGCTCTTTCTTAATGAACCCTGGAGATTTAGATTGAGTATGGTGTCCTTAGTCATTACATTAATGGCAACCCCAATGTCAATCAAGGTGTGTGGCACAATGGTGCCATTGATGTGCACATCTACTATAGTGCTTCTAGGGTCTAAATACTTTAGGCAAATCACCTGCCCCAACATTAAGTTGGACAATTGTCTAGTGACATTAATGGTAGGGGTGTCTCTTGTTCGCCTCCCTAGATGTTTGGAACACTTCTCTTTAATCCGTTTCTTGTAAATAGGTACATCCATAATGGCTTGGAGAAGTGGAATTTTGATGTATAGATTTTTTAGTTCACCCAGAAGTTCATTATCTTCTAGGGTAGGCTAGATTGGTTGAGTTAATCTTTTAGTAAAGGGTGGTGGATTCACTCTAGGTATACTTTCCTCTCTTTCCTCCTCACTCTCCCTTAGTGGAGATGGGTTTTGGATGTCTGGGAGTACTCTCCTAGACCTCGGGTTGATTTTTTGAATTTCCACAGCATAAGCAGGGTAGTATGCCTCTCCACTCTATACTTTTTGTTCTTGTCCATTGTTCAGGTTCAGATTTGGCTGGGAAGGCATTTGAGGTTGTTTAGGTGCAGCAGGGTGTAAAAGTTGTGGTTGAGTAGGAGGTGAAAGCAATAAAGTTAGAGCATTGTTGTAAGGGGGACTCCACCCCTAGGATGGTGCATTTCACTGAGGCTGTGGAGGAGTATATGTCTGAAATGGCTGGTTGGTCGGCTAGGAATGGTACTGAGGTGCAAAAGACCATGGAGAAGGTGTAGACCAGGAGGGATGAGTAGGGGGGCCCAAGAGGGAATGGATGTGTTTTGGTTAGTGTTTTAATATTCATAGGATGACCCTTGCATGCCTTGTTCATAGGCTCAAGGCCCATGAGGCCTCCTTTGGTTTATGTTACAGAGCTGTTTAGTCACCCCTTTAGTCCCTTGATACACAACATCTAGTCTAGGTAGAGAAGGGAACTTGCTTGTGGAGTGGTTTTCCTCACAGACCGAGCATATTTCTATAAGATTTAATGGAAATTCATTCCTAGGGTGCCTCCTTGTGCATCTGGTGCAGAATATGGCTAATGATCTCTCTACTTCCTCTCGCTTTCTCTTGATGTGCATAATGTCCATATTTAGGGCAAGGGTTTGCAACATTTCACTCTTGAAATATTCCAATAGGTTTCTAATTTCACCTTTTATGGATGGGTTGGAAGAGGAGGAGTTGGCCATTTATTGACTACCCCTACCCTTTTTCCTACCTTCCCTAAAATGGTTCTTAATGACAGTCTTGATATCTTCATAGGGTAGTTTCTAAATGTATCCTCCTATTAGTAGGTTTAGTGTATCCAGAATATCTTCCCTAACACCCCTGAGTAGGACTAGTGTAGTTGACTTAGGATCAAGTGTGCACATGGCCCTTTTGTAGCTAAGCTAGAATTTTTCCTCATAATCTTCTAAAGACTCATCATGCCCTAAGGTCATTCTAAAAATGTCCTCTTTAGTGTCTTTGGTCCTAGAGTAGTCCTGATACTTTTTGTTGAAGGCTTGCCATGAACTAACATAGAGTTGCATCCTTGAGAGTGGATGGGAATAATTTAAACTTATGATCATCAATGGTGTAATCATAAGTTCTGCATATGAAAATGAACTCAAACAAGAAAGTATATGGATCTTCCAAGGTTAGGCCATGGAAGTGAGGAAGAGTAGAGGGGCTTATGTTTTTCATCTTTGCATTCCCATTGGTTTCTATGATGGGAAAGGCACCGTCAAATCATTCTCTATCTCCTCTGTCATTTCTATTTTGAACCATTAAGTCAGTTGGAATGGGTTCTCCTTCTTCTTCTCCCCTTGTAGGCTCTTCAAAAATATTTGGTTGCTGGCCTAAGGTGTCCTCCAATTCATAGCCACTAAAGAAGAGGGAAGGTTGGTTGTTTTAAGTGGTGGGGGTATTTGGCAGAAATGTTCCTAAGTTATCCATATTCCTATGAGCCATGAAAGCATTTTTTTTGTTTTGTTTTGTTTTTCAATATTCAAGACTAATTACAAAATTGAAATAACAAAATGAATGGAACTAACTATTGAATGAAATCTTTCCTGTAGAATGGAAAGGAAAGAAAACCAACATATAATTACTTTTGAAAAAGATAAAATATGAAGCTAATAATAGAATGGAAGAGATAAGAAATGGAAGAAAGAAAGAAGAAATCACATCTACTCAAACACCTCCCCAACAATGGTGCCAAAAAGTGATGAGCACTAGTATTGAAGAAAGAATGCTTCAACTTGTGGGGATGCCAAATTTACTTTATCAACCTAGGGTTCATACAAACTTGGAGGTGACAATGTTGTATACACAAGCATATGCAATGGGTCCACTCTTTGTCACTATTAAGCTAGCCATAGACCACTATAGTTTCTCAAACTAGCCTTCTATTGATTTAGAAGAAGTTTGATTACCAATGAAGAAAGGGGAATTTTACCCTAATTGAGAGAATTGAAATATTGTTTACTACAGTAATGAAAGACTGAAATAAATTCTTTAAACACACCATTCATCTAACTATTTTTTAAGAGATCTTACTTCATAAGAATTTTAAGGTAACATGTGTGTAATCGTAACTATCCTAGGAATGTAATTTGAGATAATCAAACACTTTACTGCTATGCATATGAATGAACACAATAACTCTTTTTTCCTTTTTGTCCTTTTTTTTGTGAAAATGTGAATGCTAAATCTTCTTGGTGGTATGGTAGGTGGGTTAGAGATGGTTGTGAAGGGTCATATGGCTTGGGAGGAAAACATGGGTCTTCTCCTAACTTTCTAGATGCATTTTCCTCAAATCAGCCTCAAAACAGGCCACTACAGGTTGTCCTATAGGATGTCTTAATGCACCTAAAGGATGTCCTAATGCACCTATAGGATGTCCTAATGCTCCCACATGATCTCTTGTATTCCTACACGATCTAGCCAAAAGAATAAGGAGGGGTTTGGAAGGTGGTATAAGGCTTATGGAAGGTGAATGATGGAAGAAATAAGGCAAGGGAGTGGCTAGGACTTCCTCAGAGCTCACACCGAAGTTTGTGAGGTGGTGGGATTTTCTCAAAAAACCTGGAAAGTTTCTCTTATGGAATGATGAATTGGTTGATGGACTTAGCGGATGTTGGTGATAATGGATGAATGAGGTTAGGTTGGGGCTGATGACATGATATCTTCCTGCACTATTGAAACTCTTGCAATACATACATGACTAGCATTTAGCCATGGATCATGTCAAACAAGAAATATTTCCAGTCAACATAATAAAACATAATTCCATTATTTAGTTACCTAGATCATGGATGGAAATACTTGTAGAATATTTTGAAACACCATGAGATCTAATACAAAGTTTGATATATCAGAAATAAAAATTGAAACCTATTCTTGAAAAGTGAAAAGATGCTAATCTAATTAGTAGAAAATCCTAAATTCCATAAGAAATAAGAATTCTGTATTTTTGGGTTTGAATAGCATTTTTTCCTCAAACCATGGTCCTTGAATGGAGGAGTGAGGCAAAATCCACCTGCTATCATCCTTTTTGGTATTCCTTTATCTCTCTAAAGATACTTCTAAAGCTATACACAAATGGAAGCAAACTAATCAAATTCACCAATAATTGGAATTAAACAATGCGAAAATCAATTCAACAATTAATCTATGAAATAAACTAAGAATACAAGTACAATAAGATGAACCTCTACTGCTAGGGTTGGGCCCTAACCCAAGATATTCATCTCTCTAAGTCAAATCAATTATGGATCAAGGAAACGATCGTTCTCATTATCATATAAAAAATTACATAACAATTTTTTGCCACAATCCTTTAACTCGAAAATGCTTAGTGCTCTTACATAAAAAATATGAATCCTAATGAGGATCTAGGCCTCCTTATTTATACAACTAAAGTCTCCAATAACTTCCTTAAATCTAGGGAGGCTTGCCTTCTAAACTCAAGATGTAAGGGTTCTTAATTGTCATTGGCTCGACTGCCCATGATCTCCATGACTCGGCTGCTTGCAAATCCAAGCTAGTGTGATTTTATTGAGGGATATTCGAGTTAGTGAGGATTTAATGAGGATGATCAATATGCTATAATCTCTCCTTCTTGTCTCATTTGATTTCCTGCACCTTAATTAGTCAAAATTTCCATGATTTTCTCCCAAAACCTTGTAATCAATGCACATTAGACCACTAGATATAACATCTCAATTTTACTCATCTCATTAAGTAAAATATAATTAAAACATGTAAGGAATTATGATAAGAGTTGATTTTAATAGGCTTGGATATGTATTAAGGTCCATATAGTTACCCAATGATGAGGCTCATCACCAACCACTCACCCATCATCCATGCATCCTTGATTCATAAGAAAATCATCATATTTTTATACCAACCCTAAGCTTTGTCTCATTCAAAAAAAAAAAAAAAAGATAAAATACAAAGGACAAGCCTCCATTTCTAGAGCCCTTTGTTTCTGGGAAAACTAGTATTCCTAAAGAATGCTAGCCCTCTAGGTTTGGCAGCTACCCTAGAACAATAGTTTAAAGCAACTCAATGATTTCTTCTATGTGTGAATAAATAAGATAAAGATAATATGACCAACCTAGAACTTCCGCTTAATCCCTTGCTTGATCTCTCTACCCTTTGACAGATCCTACAACTCATCCCTGTACTGGACATGCTTGGAGAGTACCTGCACAAGTACAACAACAAAGAACCGTCAAAGCATCATGATCTATTACAACATAAACATTACAGAATCAGATATAGAATGAACAAATGATAGCATTCGCAAATGATAACATTCACAATTGCACAATCATATGGGAGAAAACTTGAAGAGCTTTATTAATAGAAAGGAGAATTACAACCGAGTTGTTTGATCCAGCATCATCCTCCCAACTTCAATCCTTCTTCACCTCATGAAATAGCAAGATCACTCCAACAATACAATTCTCTATCCTGAATTACAAACTATCAGAACTTCCTTTCAATTCACCCTCTTTTAGCCTCCGGATCTCATGGATGAGGGATCCATTTATAGATGTTTGCAAGGGTATGATTCATCCATAGGGTTTGATTAGTTTCATTCCACTTGTGACAATGGGTTCCATAAGAGAAGGGATTGGAGATTTTCTTAGATCCCTTATTCATCTTTAGGAAAATTCAGAGAGGCAAGTGACATAAGAGAAAGTTCTAGAAGATTCCATGAGCAATCAACTAACAAATGTCCTAGGTATTTGTCCATCCTCACCCATCGCACCCTATAGAAGGCCTAAATAGTATGCATCGCACCGTGGTAGTGTACCACTCAGTATGCATCACACTTTGCCAATGGAGTAGTGAGTATGGTTCAATTTAGGCCATTTCTGGATGGTTTCTCAGATGGAACTTTTGGGGAATGATGTATTCAGATGACTATGTTCTTTTAGTGTATGAAACAACTCTTTTAGGGGTTGATGAGCCCCTAATACATTGACAGATTATTTTTGGGTTGATGTGCCCAAATATGTCTATAATATTTGCCCCCTAAAGCATAAGGTCGTAAATATTTATGTCCTAAAAAAATGCTTTATCATGAGGATCCGAAGTTTAGAACTAGAAGGTGACCTACATAAATTACAATACAATACATCATCACAATATAATTTTTCATGATCTAGCTGAGGGAGGCATTCCCATGCTCATATTTATAAATTTCATTTCATGTACATAGATCAGATAGTCGTCTGCAGATATAGACTTGTGATTCTACAGATATAGTGTCACAATCCATGGTTAGGATGGCCATCTATTGTAAAGCCTTTGTCCATTTGATTTTTTTATGTCCCTAAATATATCGCAGCCCAGATGGATGAAACTAGATCCAAGGTCTTCAAACTCATTCAATCTTTGGCTGATGTACAATTCAAACCATGTGAAGAGATGTTCTGAAGTCAAACATGGAAAGACAACGCTTGATTACCAACCAATGATGTGAGTTGTTAACATACGTAAGAGGAATCACTGATAATGATAATGATCCTCAAGGTACTACAGTACAATTCACGTGGTGTGAATACATGATCCGATGTCGAACACCACGCAAAAACTTTTGGTCGAAGGCCAATAATGTCAACTTGTCGCCAGAAGTGGGAAACTTGCCATTGATGTATGCAAGCTTCAAAGCACTGAAAGGGTTGTTTCTAAGTCGACTTCTTGGATAATGAGCTAATGTTGACAAGAAGCGACTCATTGTAGGAGGGCCTTTATGTATCCCACATCTACGACACTAAACGAAGAAAATGATTTTTGGAGGTGAAAAACAGATTGATGACACAAGGTTTAGGAATGGTGGTCATGAAAAAATGAAGGTTGGGGGTATTGCAATGTATGAGACGTTAATTGGATGGTGGTTTCTCAACTAAATGACTTCTCTTGAAAATGTTGGCCACACTGAGATGAATTGGTAGTGTTAACCCCAAAATATGGATGGTATGAAAGACCAATGGTATGATGACCAGTGAATGGAATAACCCAACCCAAGTCAATAATGGAGATGAACTGAAAGTGTCATGTTCAAAAGTGATTTGCTACCATAAATTCTTCAAGTTTTTTCTCTTTTTCCCCAGCCATTGCTGACCAGTACCTCTTTATTTGTGTCAAGCTTAAAATGTAAAAATATGCTTGAATTTGTTTACATGCCCTCAACATGATGAAAAGGAGAGACTCTTGTAACCAGATGGAAGTCACTGTAGTGAATCAGGATGGTTATCCAACACCTCTTTGGCTTTATCTATATGGACAAAGGTAAATGGCTTCACGTAACCTACAGGGAAACTTATGTTACCACTAGGTGCATTCCCCCAAGTTTCATTACATTCACCTGAGTAGACTACTCATGGATATCAGGTGTGTGGGATGAAGGTTCTTTTATGAGATAAAGTGAAAGACTTGACTGGGATTTTACAAGATCTAATCAGGGACTCGACTTTGAACTTTTCTCTAGGGGTCCTTGTTTCATTTTTTATTTTTTTACAATGACCTTGACATAAGACAAGGAATTATGCTCACATCCTTAGTTTCATTTTTTAACGAGGTTGAAACATGACAACGAACTATCCTTCAACTCCTTGATCACAACTCGTAAGAGGTCATGAAGGAGAAATTTGGTTCCAATGCCCCCAGTACATGGTGTACAACATCACTGAATTGATCACCAGTTGATGTAGGTATGGAACAAGTTGCCACATAATTAACCCATGACGAGGATGATACCGTTGATATAAATGGACCATTTAGGGATGATGATTGACTTGGAGCTATATTTGGACCAGGAAATGAAAGCTGGTCAAAGGTGACAATCTTGCCTTCATGCGGGAAACACATCACTCGAAAGAGTGTTGAAACAATAGCTTCCATGTTATAAACATAGTCATGCCCAAGAAGTAAATTGTAGTCTAAGGTCTTGGGACTACCATCACATTCAGATGAATGGTATTTCCTCCCAAAGTGTAGGTAACTTAGGAAGGATCCCTAATGGTCGACTGTTTCCTCTGTTAAAGCCTAACAGATTCTATGTAATGAGGACAAGCGGTGGTGAACCAAGTGCTTTCCTAGCAGTTGAGGAAAGGATACTCACTGATGCACCTTCATTTATAATAGTTCCAAACACAATCATTTTACAAACTTTTACTATTATTTGGAAAGGCACATAAGAAGGAAGGCGGGATCCTGCTAGTCGATTCCAATCAAAGGAAGTGACTAAAATACTTGGAGGCAATGCCAAAGAAACGGGAGAATGAACCCCTTGAGTTACGAGAACTGGGGGGGTTTCCTCCTGCCTTGATGGAATAGGTAGATTTCCCCAAGGTCGTTAGAATATTAAGTAACAAAAATAACTTGAATGGTATCATTTTCACTCTCTTCAGGAAAGGTATGATTAGCTAAAGCTGAAATCGGGTCATCTGTCACCTTGACCTGTTGATTTTGGTCAGGTATAGACTCATAGGATTCACTTTTAGAGAGAATGGTTTCGACTAATGGTTGATTTTGGCCAGTTAGTTTTTCAACTAGAAAAGGATTTAGGGAGAGTTTCCTGTAACCAGATGGAAGTCGCTGCGGTGAAGTAGGACAGTTATCCAACACTCTTTTGGCTTCGTCCAAAAAGGGAAAAAGGTGAAGGGAATGATTACCTTCACATAACCTACATGGAATCCTGACCTTTCCCTTCTGTCCATGAACTTTACTATCACTAGTTGATGGTGTGTTACCAACATGATCTCCAGAGGTTGATGACATGGGATGGCATGAACGAGAAGACCATTCTTTCAAGATCCAAGGAAAGTAAGGACAATTTCAATGAAAATGGTCTCCCACACAAATTATGCATGGATATTTGGGTTGTGAAGCTTAATGGACGGATTTTCATTAGATGTTGCATTTAGAGCAATGGTTTCTTAGTTGCCCTCTTGCTGAATTGGCTTCTTCTTCTTCTCCTACCCTTTCTTCTTCTTCTTAGTCACCTTGTTACTAGTATCAATACTTTCAGCAAGCAAAGAGGAAGAAGGGGAGGAAGAAACAAATGAGGAAGAAGGCAAAGGGTCAACTTCAGGATCAACTAGAGGTTAATTTTGTCGAGTTGAAGCTGTACTCAATTGTGGAGAAATCACAACATTTTGAATGACAGAGGTTGAAAACAGCCATACTGGCAGGCCAATTGTAAGTCCCGGAAGGGACAATGTAGCCATATAAGGAACACCAATATTTCTAAAAGAAGGAAAAGGACTAGGATTCCCATCAAAATGGATTCCTTGATCAATGGACTCTAGATTTGCCGCCATATGTCTCAACCTAAGATCAACTAAGGAACAGGGATGTTATTCTGAATTCAAATAATTTTAATGACGCTTGGACACAAATTTGCTTTTTCATCTTTTAAGAGTCGAGAAAAAGCTAAACATGACTCTAGTCTCCTTCGATTTTTAATGAGCTTGAAAGGACAAGTGCTCAAATGGACATTTTTCTTTTAGAGAGTCGAAAAGGAATGAAAGCCACTACTCTAGAAAATCTAGACAGAGGGATGACGAAACCAATCACAAAACTGCAATATACACCTTAGTTATAAATTAAAAAGAAATTACCAAGGACTTATGTACGACATTCAATCTTCCTGAATGTTGTGTTCAGTGCATTGCAATCAATAAGGCAGCAGACTCAGTTTCCTATGGATAAAGGATTTAAGCCTATTATGGTCTCCCAATATATACACGATGGTACGGGGAGCACAAGTCTGTGCTAGCACTTGTCATATCAAGGAGAACGAATCATCCAACCTTCAATGAAAACGATAGCCACTAGTTTTAACGACGCCAGAATAGACCTCTAGATATGTTACATTAAGTTCCAAAGCATTGTTAGGTTCATTGAAATTCATTTTAAAGTTAATCTTGTTTAGAGTTTTCCTTTCAATGGTTCACCACGTGATGATGATCTGAAATTCCTAAGATGCAATTTACAATGATGAACATTCTTTGTTTATTTGAGCAATGAAAATCCTAGCTACTAGGGAAAGAAGATAATGATGCTTTTAAGCAATGAGCAAAGAGCACACACTAGTGCATTCCCCTAAATCATATTTTTGCACACAAATAAAAAAATTCTAAATGCAAATGCATCTATTTGTTTTTGCTTTCCTTAATGTGAAAAAAATGCCAAAAAGGAAAACTAAATGTAGCAAAGATATGAAATATTTCACTCAAAATGACATTTTTGACAATTTTTTCTTCAAAAGAGAAAGGAAGACTCTAAACGACACTTTCAATTTTGAAACAAAAATGCTTTTGACACTTTGAATATAAACAAATCAAACTAAATACATGAAGAAAAGTTTAATCGATTATCAAGGGAAGGAATAATTTTTGACACTTCTCTTTTCGACACAAAACGCCAATTACGACACTTTTTGTACCAAAGCGACAAATTGATTTAAACAACTGTCTGACAAAAGGATTGTAAATGACGAAAAAATACACAAAAAAATTCACTAATACTAATGTAATCAAGGTTGATCTAAGTGATGCAAGTAAGTTTCGGTAAAGAGGCACTGTTCATTTGCAACAAAACAACCAAACAACACTAAAAACAAGGTCAAAACCCCTCAATTTCTAGATGGAAAAAGAGTTTAGTCAATCATCGCACCTGGGCTTCTTAGAAACTAAGATGCATCATACTTACTACACTTGGTAGGTGCGATGCATACTGAGTGACAATCGAAGACAGTGCAATGGTCTAGGGAGCACAACTAAAATGGGTTTTGGGTCAAATGTGGAGTTGTTGTGGGTTTTGATGACCAATGATGAGCAAAGTATGATGGAGTGCCTTGAGAGGTTATTGAGCTACCAAAAGGGCACCTAGATGTGCTTGCAATTAAAAATGTTCAATTCATAAACTAAACCAGATATTGACTGAAGTAGCATTAATCTACTATGCAATTGCAGAGCAAGAGCAGTTTGAAGGCTACCTGGCTGACTTCAGACTCTGTCTATAGTTTATGAAATTGAACATAGAACAAACAACAACAACAAACAAGCATCTATTCGGTTCCCTAGTTTAGTTGCTAGTTGTTTCTGGGAAAACTGGTATTCCCAAATAATGCTAGCCCTCTAGGTTTGGCAGCTACCCTAGAAACAATAGTTTAAAGAAACTCAATGATTTCTTCTATGTGTAAATAGATAAGATAAAGATAATAGGACCAACCTGGAACTTCCACTTAATCCCTTGCTTGATATCTCTCCCCTTTGACAGATCCCGCAGCTCCTCCCCGTACTTAACACGCTTGGAGATTACCTACACAAGTACAGCAACAAAGAACCGTCAAAGCATCATGATCTATTACAACATAAGCATTATAGAATCATATATATATTGAGCAAATGATAACATTCACAATTGCACAATCATATGGAAGAAAACTTGAAGAGCTTTATTAATAGAAAGGAGAAGTACAACTGAGTTGTCTGATCTAGCATCATCCTCCCGGCTTCAATCCTTCTTCACCTCATGAAATAGCAAGATCACTCCAACAATACAATGCTCTATCCTCAATTACAAAGTATCAGCACTTCCTTGCAATTCACCCTCTTTCAGCCTCTAGATCTCATGGATGAGGGATCAATTTATAGATGTTTGCAAGGGTATGAGTCATCCATGGGGTTTGAGTAGTGCCATTCCACTTGTGACAATGGGTTCCATAAGAGAAGGGATTGGAGATTTTCTTAGATCCCTTATTCATCCTTGGGCGAATTCATAGAGGCAAGTGGCATAATAGAAAGTTCTAGAAGATTCCATGAGCAATCAACTGACAAATTTCTTGGACATTTGTCCATCCTTGCCCTTCACACCCTATAGAATGCCTAAACAGTATGCATCACACCCTGGTAGTGTACCACTCAGTATTCATCACACTTTGCCAATGGAGTAGTTAGTATGGTTCAATTTAGGCAATTTTTGGATGGTTTCTCAGATGGAACTTTTGGGGAATGATTTATTCAGAGGACTATGTTCTTTTAGGGTATGAAACAACTCTTTTAGGGGTTGATGAGCCCATAGTACATTGACATATAAGTTTGGGGTTGATGTGCCCAAATTTGTCTATAACACCCTTCACTACTCCATAAAAGCTCTACCATCATCCTCCAACCCTTACATTATTTCCCATCACTCCTTTGAAGTAAAAACCATTTAAAAAGAAAGAAAAGGGTATGCTACAAGATCTCTTGTAGCGGTCTATGCAACTAATGCGATAAGCCTGAAACTTAGTTTTATTTCTTCTTGTCTAGTTGAGGGGATGGTTCCATCATCCTGAAACACCTTTCCATTCCAAGCAGGACTCCATATTTGTAGCAACAGCATCTAGGATACCAACAAATCACCTACACACATGAACAACACCAACAACCAATTACATAAGAGCACATAAAGTATACACAAAAAAAAAGTAACACATTAAGAAGCAGCAGAGAGGTCTAGAACTCTAGCATGCATTGATCAAGCACCAGCTAGGCATAGGTATGGTAATCCCTAAGCTCATCCCTAGGGTAAAATAACGAAAAATGTATGAATTTCGAGGGAAGGTATTTTTATAAGCTGGAGGTGGCCAATTAACTTGGCCACCCTTAGTTAGTGAATGAAAAGGAACCTATCGGTCATCATGCAATGTAGGAGTGTCACATCAATCAAATTAGATGAGAGGGAGTGATTGTTAATTACGAGGTACAAGATTATGATCACTCTAGGTGACCCAATGGTCTTGTTAGATTCCTATACCAATAGGTTTCATTTTTCATGATTGACAGTGGAAGTGCTAAATATGTTCATCCCTGCATGCTGCATAGGTTCCATATTTTGTATACAAACAAAGAAAATTAAAAAATGAAAAGAGGGTATGCCTTAAAAGAATAATCAAAAGGAAAGTGGCCAGTCAAAATGCCACTGCTATCTTATTTGCAAATTCACCATGTGGAGGTACTGCTACTTATTACATTTGATGGATGGCCCAATAGTTCAATCTGGACCATGCCATGTTTGAATTGTTGTTGTAGAATAGAGAAAGAATATATGTCCAAATAGTTCAAGCTTGGTAGATGAGAAGCTAGGTAGAGAATTTAAGGAGCCCAACTACTTAATTTGGGTCCTTGGAAGAAATAAGGGTACATTTAGATAGAAGGATAGTCAAAAGAAAAAGAAAACAATCAAGGTTTTCCATTTCAAGTGCATCCAATCCAAAGGAAGAAAAAATTCTAGGTGTATTAGGCTGGGTAGGTAGTTTGAGGTTGCAGAAGCAAGGAGGTAATCACTTGTGGTCTTATCAAGAAGGACTCATCTCGCTTATGGCATTGACACCATGGAAGTTATTTGATGTTACAACAGGGAAGCATGACTAACTTCCCCTTTCATTCCCCCAGAAGTCATTCACTAACATCCCCTCAAGGACCTTGGGATTTGCCCAAAAAAGTCCAGTTTCACTCCATTTTTATTAAAAACCAAGTTGACATCTGAGTTGACTTAGTGAAAAGAAGCCACGTTTCTTGTGTAAAAATGGTCATTCCATGCTCTTTCATCTCTTTAACATTTTTCCATTCATTATCATTCCAGAAAACTCATATTAACATATAACCCTATTGTATAGCTCCCTAAATCATTTCCCTACCCCTATTCTAAAAAAAACTATATTAAAAACCCAAAAATATTAAATATTCCACCCCATAGCTATATGTAGCTATATAAATATAAAGTTCGGGAAACATTAGGTCCATTTGGGACTCTATGTTAACCCATCCACGTTCATAAACCTTTGGGATTTATTTAACACCTGGTTAAATAAATAACCATGTTAAACCCCCCCACCCCTAACGCACCAATTATACCCTATTACCCTCCGCACAAACATTTCACTATGGATTTTGTTTAATATATGGTTAAACAAATAACCATAGCCCCGCGCCAAAAACAAATTAAACCTATAACCTAAGGTTTTAACCCGACGAAACCATGAAATAATCAATGTTTATCGGGCGCGGTTTTCTGCTAAACTCTGATCATCTTGCCCTCTCGTCCACAGTAGGATCGGCTCTCCCTGATCCGACGACCCTAATCAATATCAGGCGCCCCTTTGTAGCAGTACGATAGTACCCGATGGTCGATGATTTCACCTTCGTACACCGGGACAACTATCGACATCCTATTGCATCAGGCCGCCCCTAACACATACCACTCCCATACCAAAGGCAGTCCGATGGAAACCACTTATGGCTGTCGCCTATTGCCTACATCACCACATGACGTTGTCGCCATGTCACCTGCCACTGCACTATACCTGCACCATGTCACCTGCTCACGTCACCACCCCGCCACTATGTCAAGTGCCATGTCATCTCTTACGTCATGTGCATCGTCATCTCTTACATCATGTGCCATGTCATCCGCTATACCCGCTACACGACAAAAGGGACGTCATGATGACATCACCTGAGAAAAGCGCCAAAATCACCAAAAGGTCCAAATTTGGTTAAAAAGTCATCAAAAAGACTATTTTCGGATTATTTCTATTTTGTTGTTGCGCAAACAACGTGCATTCGTTTTTCTATTAGAATTGCTTCCAGAGCTTATACTCTCATCAACCTGCCAACCCGACTCCATAGCTCAACTTCGTAGCCCAAGCTGTGCCTGCTAATCATCCTCGGTGCCCTGGACACAGGTATTTACCCGATTTCTACTCGAAACCCTATTTTTCATACTTCTCTATTAAAATTGCCGGAAGAACCTATGTTTGTTTCCAAAGAAGTTCCTACCGATTGCTCACTGACCTGCATAAACCATTTGAGCTGGTAATTCACAATAAACTTGCAAATTTGCGCTCATTCCCTCTGCAAAAGAGCCACTCCAACACACTGTGCATCCATATGTGCCCACAGGGACTTCAAAAATCGCTCGATTATTAAGTTAAAATATTCCAGTGCCCTGTTTCTATTGATTATAACCTGTTTCCCAAAGGGGGAACCCTCAACTTCCCTTTCCCTCTGCAGACTTATGCCCCTTGGGCAAAATTCAATACCAATTCTCTCGGCATCCTACCCACAGAGCCTGCAATTTGGAAAAATTATGCAAAAAACCCAGTATTAGGACTGCAAATTTGTTGTTCATCATAAACTTCGTACAGAGAAATTGGTTTGAGATAGAAAATCGATTTTCATACTTCTGTTAGTATCCTCAGAACCTTAATTCTACCTCCTATTGCTACTTATACCTATATTACAATCAATACAAGCAGTATAAATTATGGATACTCCAGTAGCCTTGAACATTGCTCCTTTGAATGCTTCACACATGGATTTAGAGTGGCTACCTTTGGCAGACAAAGACTTCTAGATCAAAGATATGATGGGCCTAACTTCTCACCTCAAAACGGTGTGCCAATTCAAAAATAATCACAGAAATAATACAAATATTTTAGGGATTTGGCAATCCAGTATGCCCATCTATTACCTCCCATCAGTCAATGTGCTACTTGATTTCATTCATCTATGACATGCACACTATGAACCCACTCTGAGAGAAATTCCCAGTCCAGATGGGTATGTGCTATTCTATATCACTCCTCAATCCATAAATGAAATGTTGAACTTTGAGCCTCCTCAACCTCTCTCTCCCCTTACAATGAAAATCTTGCTGGATCAGGGTGCAAGGCTCTCTAAGGTAGAAATATCAAGAGTTAGTCAGTTGTTTATGCATCCACAGTGCCAGTATGATCATCCTCCTCCATATCATCAGGCCTCGTTCAATGAAACATGCAAGCTCATGGTGGATATGATTTCCTACATTTTAGGATGCAAAACAGGAGAGTTTGTAGATGAAACTGTTTTTTTGCTCTTAACCATATTCACTCTAGGACAACCCCTGCTATCATGTATGACTATGCCACCTTCATAGCAAACAAGATACATGAACAGTTCATGATGATGGAGAGAGAAAGAGTGTTTAAATACACCTCCTACATTTACCATCTTCTATTGTACTATCACCTAGATAGTTTCAAGGTTCCTCTTAGGAGATTAGACCCAAAAGGAGGGAGGAGATTTGTCATTTATTGGACCTCAGTTTTCCATGAAGTCCACTATTCTCCATACACATATTGTGATTTTATTGACCTATTCATCTACTGAGCTACTTGCCTATTAATGGTGACTCCTCCTACCAGACTCACTGCTGAAATGCAAAGAATCTTGCATCTTTCAAAGGGCTAAAACATTGGTGATTGGTACTTCTACCAAAACCACACAGTGATCAAAATTTATGGCTGTGAGTTGTCCCCTTATAAGCTTCCAAGATATGTCCCCATGGGACTTTTTGCCTTGGAATATTTCAGGCAGTTCAATAATGCAGACTTGATTCATTTCCATGGGAAAAACAAAAAGGCACAACTTAAAATCAGACACCAGTTGGGTCCCTTTGTTTTCAACAAAAGGGAAGAAGCATGGAAAGATGCAGACAATATGTTGGGACAAGAACTCATGTTGAAATAGAGCTTCTACTAGGCACCATATGACCCTGAACACTTCATAAGACTTAGAAGAATCAAACATAGGCTTTCAGGATATGTGCACCAGCCAATCCCCTACATTGAACAATATGCCAATCAAGAATGGGTAGAGGGCACATTAGATGATGAAGAGCTCACTGAAGAGGAAAAATTAGAGAAAGATATGAAAGAAATTGAGAAAATAATTGACCTGGATTATGTTGCACAGGTCACTGTCACACGGCCTCAACCGGTGGGAGCAAGCACATCAACTGCTATTGCACAATAGCCAATTGAAGAGGCCATATCATCAGCAGGAAAGGGCAAAGAAATTGAGCATTCTGAACAACAAAGCACAATGGAGGAGAAGCCATCCTCAAATCCACAAAAGGGTCAAGAACAAAGCCCTTCAACTCAAACAAAGGCACCTGAAGTCCCTGTGCTGCAAACTCCTCACAATGAGGAAAGAGGAAAAAAGAGGGACAGAACAGATGGCACACCCACAGACCAGCAAGGGGAAAAATGACAGAGGTTAAACCCCTATGTCGAGGAGGAAATTACAGAAGAAACCATAGGAAATATCAGGGGTGAGGGGACTTCTGAGCAGCAGATCCTTCCTATTTTGGAAACATCGGCCAACTCCTTTCAGTAGGAGCAAGAGAAACAACCAGGTGGGGAGGTTTCATCCTCCAAGCAGCAGACCCAAAAGGGCTCATACATCCAAAAGGCATTTACAGAGATCAAAGCTAGAAACGAGCCAATAAGGATTCAGCTTTACAACCAGTTAATGAGAATGGCTCCGACAAATCAGTAAAGGCTAATGGCAGCCTATGATATGGAAGTAGGGAAGATGACTCTCGGTCACTTCAGACCTACTACACAGCAGCCACAATCAGCTGCAGACTACATCAGAACCAATTTGGAGGTCCTAGCAAAAGACATACATCCAATAGACCAGATTGAGTTACATAAGCAGATGGGAGAAATGATTTATTCTATATTGGCAGATAAGGCTCTATTGGCCCATAGATTGCAGAATTCTTTATACAATACTTCTGCCCAGTTAGAGCTGGAAAAGGCCTCATCATTGGCCAAGGATAATAGGATAAAATCCTTGGAAGAAATCATCATAGAGTTGGGACATGATCCCAAAGATCCCAAAGGCACACAGGCCTTAATTAGAAAAAAGGAGGAAGACATAGCAACACTGAGAAAACAAATGAAGCTACCAGTCACCATACATCCTCAAACTGCAGAAGTAGTGCAACAACAAGAAGTAGAAGATGTCGTTAGTCTACCTATGAGTATGAATCAAAGGATATTAGAAACAGAGAAAGCATTGGAAGAGGCTCAACGAGGGAAACAGTCAGATTTGGCCCCTCAACCATCCCAAGTAGCTCCAATAACTACAGCTCCTCCAACAATAGTTACTACAACAACACCTCCCCCGGATTCAACTTTAGCAACAAGTGCATCAACTTTAGCAACAACTACAACAGCAGCAGTGCAGGAGGCCATCTTGAGTATGGAGGCCATGATGAAAGAGATTAAGTCTCTAGAATTACAAATGGCAGAGGTGAAGGAAACCAAAGAAAAGCTAGCCAAGATTGATGCTAGTTATGATAAATCAAAGATGACAGTTGCTGAGAAGACCAGCGAAGTAAAGGCCCTAGAAAATAAGATAAAGGCCTTGCAGAAAGACCTCACTCTCCATACAACCCTGGCCGAAATAAAAACAATTTTGTGGAATAAAATTGGCCAATCTCTTGTTGATCAATGGACAGCAATACAAACCATTTTTGATCAGGTAGAACTGATGGTTGTAGCTCAGCATGAAACTCATAAGGCAAGAAAATTATTAGCAGATAAGCCTGAGCAAGCCAATCGATTGATTCACTTCTTGAATACTAGTACTGGTGACCAGTTGGCAGCACTAAACATCCAGAACAAGATAGAGACTATTGTAAGAGTCAAGAAGGTGCTGACCATGAGAAATTTTGTCCAAACCATAGAAAGAAAATGCCAAGAAATGCAGATAGAGGTAAATGCTTTTAGACAGAGGCTTTCAAATTTACAAAACAAAGGTTTACCCAGCCTAGTCACTAGCACTAGAAGGCTGCTAAAATAGGAACAATATGCAAATAGCTGAGTACCTATGTACAAAATCAAATCACAGCATCATCAAGAAGCACAGAAGAAGCAGTCCCTCCCACAGGGCAGAGTTTATATGAAAAATTGGAAGATCTATTTTACATAGAGCATGAGGTAGCACACCTTTTTCCAGTTTGGCCGAATTATTACACCTACACTGAAGCTGATGAAACATTATACAAATTAAGAAAACATCAATTGCCAACTAAGGATTGGTGGCAAAGTCTGCTTCAGATTCTAAGGTAGTTTTGATTCTCTTCTCATTTATTGTCTGCATAAGCAAGTTGCATTATGTGTCTTGGCTACCAGAAAATTCAAATTAACAGTGGGTGAAATTTGCGCTAATATTCAAAAGCGCAGACCAGGTGGCACAGGATAGCACTACAAGACAACATACCAAGGAAGCGGTCACTCACCGACTGCCAGAGTCAAAGGGTCAACAGCACACAGGACACCTGCTACAATGAATAAAGAGCTTCTAATTCCTCAGTTATCGTTGCACGATTTTTCCACAAATAGTTATTGATTATGTTAGAGTAGATGGAACATTATGTCCAGATATTTCCCTATGGGATATTTTGTAAAACACCTATATATACTTGTAAAAGAGATGTATTAGAGGTTGGTGATTTTATTTCTGAACTGCACTGTAACATATCATACAGTATTAATACAAAGTGTTGTTGAAGTTCACTGTGTCTAAATCATCTGAAGGTGGATTGGATGTTCTGGGACCTACTACGAAATTCCCATGTCATGCTATGGAACAATAATTTATACTAAACTATGTTTTATGTTCTCTATATTCGTAGATTCCATGTATGTTTCGTGATCTTGACAACAGAGAAGAAGAATAGCATAGGATTTGTTTGAATGCACCCTATGTTCAATATTTGTAGCTAATTATGTTTTCTTCAGGATTAGTCATGAATATGAATTCTTAATTGCTCATGTTTGCACTAATTCTGTCATTTTGAATACTATTTAGGAATTCTTAACTACTCCTGCATAATATTCATACACTTTCCCTCTGCCAGTATAATGAAATATTCTTCCTTTCATTCCCTGACTTCATCCCATCATTTCCTAATTTGAAAATTGTTCCTAGCTTTCCTATCCTACTCTGTGGCACTACCTTTCACCAAGAAACTCTTTCGATGAGTACACTTTCAGTAACTCCATTTCCCAATGGAAAAAACCGTTTTATACTTGCAACCCAGCTCTGTCTAAGATCACCATCCAACAAACTTAAAACCAAACCCTATTCATCATAACTAGCCTAAAATACTCCAAAAAAAAGCTAAATTTCAAAGAGAGAGCCCTCTTTGGTTGCAGGTAGGCTAGGACCTGCAGCTAAAAGATTTGTTAGTGGTTACCTCGGCCATATTCCCTACAGGAAGCAGGGAACAACCTGAGTGATAATAGGTCTAAATAAGGAAAATGTGTACTACTACCAGTCAGTACAACACTTCGAACCCTAACAACAAATAACATATAATGTACCAAAGCTCAAACTTTATTGCATCATTGCTCATTTTGAAATCAGTTAAGGTGGGAATGAGCTTGGGAATCTATTGAGAGAAATGAACCATACTTTGTCACTCCTATAGGAAACAACTACAAGAAGTGAAAAAAGATACAAAAAGCACAAAGGTGCTACAAGAAACCTCCAAGGGTGCAAGAATAGTGCCTAGGGGCGATTCGGCTTCAATTATCATTATACCAAGCTTGATAGTAAAAATTAATTGGTCCCTCTCTTTCTTTGGTCTGTAATTCACATACCGGTGCACCTTGAACTCTCTTAGTAATTACAGTTAGCTTGTGGATTAAAAGAGTTTTTTTTGCTATAAAATAGAAGGGTTATCCATAATTGTCATCAACTAAAGGTTGCACCTCTTTATTACCTTTGAATTCACATTAGAGCTATCACAAGAAGAAAACCTCCTACACCTAGTTGAAAACATAGAAGAAGATGGGAGGAATATTCAATAGGAGAGAGCCTACAGATACCAAGAGAATTGATCTTCATCCCCCTATAGTAGAGAGGTTTAGGAGGCATTAATGGTTATGTTTCTTTTAGATACTAATAGGATATGATGATAATATCACTTATGAGTTTTCCATGTCCCTAACCCCTCAGGAAAGAGCAAGTTATTCCACTTTAGTGAGGGGATTATCCATTATCATCAATCCTTAGTTGATTAGAAGGGTGAAAACACTTCCCCTAGGGGTCCAGTGGAGAAAAGAAGACAAGTCCAAAGGTTCCCTTACTAAGAAGAATTTTGTCATTGATGATGAGAAACCAAGTGAAGATAAAAATGGAGTTAGAAGGGAGAGACTCCCTTATCCCTAGGATGATGTGACCTACCACATCCTTAAGTTAATTTCTTCTGAAGGAAGACTGAGCGTAGTCTATTGCTACCAGTTCAGACTTCTCCATGAATTGAGATTTCAAACCAAATTTCCCATAGCCCAAGGATTCAGTGTGCCTTATCTCCTCGTATAATCCATCATGGACATGAGAAAAAAGGTGAAAGAGGGAAAGAAATAAGGAAATAAGGACTTGAGTGTCAAGGAAGGTGTTCATCCTCTGGTCCACATTCAAAGATATGGATAGAGAAGCCTTCCTTGACACTCAAGTCCTTTCACTTAGTGAGACCCCAACCTCTAGTGTTGAAGGAGAAGAAGCATTGGTAGAATAGGAAGGAGAAGAAGAAGAAAGAGAGGAAGAAACAAAAGAATAAGAGGAATAATTAGAATAAGAAGAGGTAGAAATAGAAGAATAAGAAGAGGAAAAGGTAGAGAAAACAGAGGAAGAACCACAGAAAAAGGAAGAGGTGGAGGAAGAACAAAAGGAATAATAAGAGGAGGAGGAGTAGGAAGAAAAGATCCCTAAGAAAACCACTACACCTAAAGAAGAGGAGATATACCCATATAAGTAATGGTTGTATCCTCAACCCACTAAAAAGGAGGCAACTTCTACCCTGCCTTCCTTGAGCACACCCATCAAATCCAAGAAGAAAAGGCAGAGGAAAACTCCCCTCTACTTCAAAACAAGGAAACGCACTAGGATTAGATGCAATAATCCTGAAACTCCCATAAGGACCGATATTATGATTGAAGAATCACCAAGTAAAGGATAGGAGCTAGAACATATTGAAATGAAGGTTGAGAAAGCTACATCTCCTAGAACCATCTCAAAGACTCCCATAACCTATTTAAGGAATCCTATCACTAGCTAAACCTCCTCTAAGCAACCCAAGGCACCTATCACGCTCCAACAAAAGGAAAAATGCCTACTACTTGAAACACATACAATGCTACAAGAAGAGTAGGAAAAGCTATAGGAAGAGTAGAAGAGGTAGAAAGAAAGAAAAGAGGAAACAAAACAATTACATGAGGGAGCACCTTCTCCAATAAAATTTGAGAGATATTTTCTAGAACTGGAGGAGTCTAGTCCACAACCACAATTCAATTTGAGCTCCTATTATAAGTTCATTGAAGGAGCTAGAGTGATCCCACAGAAATGTGGAGTCCCTCTCTTCTTTGAACTTCAAGAGGAGAGAAGAAGGACACATAGGTGGATTGAGTGAGTTAAGGGATAGAGAGTACACAATGAGAGCACAACTGCAGGTAGAAAGAAAATGGTTGAGGAAGAAATTACAAGAGAATGAGACCCAAATGGCCATAATGGCCTCTCCATGGAGGCGCTTCAATGGAGACTTCCAAGAAAATCCTATGCACTTTTCCTATAATACCAATGGATGTAGTTCCATATCAAGAGATTAGCAGAACATGGGTCCATGCCATTTGAGGACTACAAGAAATTCACTGAGTGGTGTGACAAGAGTGGCATTGAAGACAAAACCAAATTGGTTAAATTCTACCTACACGACCTCACCCTAACTGAGATGAATGTTTGGGAACCTAATGAAAAATTGGGAGACTTGTAGTTCATGGCCCTTGCATCTTGGATGAGGCATGAGGAGGCCAGGGTTGAGAAGCTGAGAAGAGTATTGGTAAAAGCAAACAAGGAATCCCTCTACCTCAGGGGAGAGAAGATAAGTTCCATGGTTGTAATTAGTAATCAGAGCATCATTTCAAATGATGCTAAGATGGCACCTAGATACCTTGCCACCCAAGAAAAAGCCATTTATAACTTTGAGGACACTCTCAAGATGTTAGGGACAGAGAGCCAATATGAATGTCAGAGATGATGGAATAACCTACCACACAGTCTCCATATTAGATATTATCACACTCCGAAGAGATTGAAAAATGCATTGACCAGAAGACCTCTGTACAAGAGGGCCATGTAGAGATTGAATATCAACTGGATTGGACTTAAGATCATTCCACCTTTGTTGTTGGGTTTATAGGAAGGAAGGAAGGAAGAGGAGGAAAGGAAGTAGTGGGAAGAGATAGAGAAAAATGAAAGCTTCTATCCTCAGGAAGATACACCATCTACAGGAGCTTGGGATATCAGAGAGGCCACCAGGGCCATGAATGACATGGATATAAATGACTAGGTTGCTCAGAGGATGAGAAACAATTTTAGTATGGGGGTGATGATGAAGCTCATCAATAGGTATAATATAAGGGTCACAATTCGATCCTCTATCTTATTAAATTATCTTTCTTACATCTATCTACAAATCTTTTTATATTATGCTTAGTGTGAGAAGTAAATATGTGATACTATGTCATGTGGCATAATGTGTGTTAAATGCAGGATTTGGAGAAATTTTGAGTTGAGTTGAGTACAGGAAATTAGACAATACAAGAAAGAGATATTATAGGAGGTAGTATCCCTCCTTAACTCCTCTCATCAGTTGAAGATCTCCCACTCTATCTCATTAGTTCGGTGTCATTCGTAGCCAAGCAGGCCGAGTTCATTGGTATCCAAGCCAGTGCAAGTCAAGGAAGAGTTAGACCCACCTATTCTTGAGTTAGGGAGCCAAGTATACCTATTTTATAAGGAGTTATTGGTAGCTTCATTTTTGTATAAATAATCAAGCTAAGGGGACTCATTAGAATTCGAAGTTTGATTATAGCCAAGAGGCCATTAAGCTAAAGCACATTTGACTTTCATGTTATGAAGTATTTGAAACTTTTTGAATGATAATGAGAATTTTTGTTTTGATCTAGCACAGAGTTGACTCAAAGGGTTGAAGCTCTTGGGTTAGGGTCCAACCCTAGTAGAAAAGGTTCCTCTCTTATATATATATTCTTAGTCTAGAATGTTGATAAATTGTTGAAGTTTATTCATGTTCCTTCTAGCTTAGAAGATTTATTAAGTTGTTTCTTATCCTTGATTCAATTAGCTTAAAGGGTAAATTAGTGTTGCAGTCTAGTGGAGTAAAATAAATCGAAATCTTGTGATAGTGACCCATATCTCATCTCCCTCATGGGATCATGATTAGAGGACCCCACTCTCACAACCCAAAAACAAACTTTGATTTCATGTTCATTGCATATATCAAATTTCACCATTAGTTAGATACTTGGTTATGATTTCTTGGAAATATTTAGAGTTTTTATTTTTCTTCTCAATATTGTTATAGCTTAGAAGGTAGTTCATTTCATAGATCCAGTTCTTAGTAGTAGTTAGCTAATCTTTTTCAAATTCAATTCATCTTTTCCACATTGACATGTAATAATTTGCAAACGAAAAGAGAAATAGGTGTAATTGCAGGTTTCTTGATATGCTGGAAAGGACTCCTTTCACCAACTCCATTTAGGTATTCTCCACCTTCTATTGATACATCCCAGCCCATATTCTAAACCTCTATTTTTTCGGTCACCGTGCACAAGCCATCTTAACCAAATTCGGCCTTCTTGGAGTACTAGGCTTGACCAAGGGTGGTGATCACCTTTCGCACACTTTCCACAACTCCCATACACCCTTTCAACACTTCATCTCACCGTTTTTCCCTCCAAACCCTCTTAGCCAACTTCCTATAGAAATTCAGGGTATCCTGTAGTAGTACAAGGAATCTTGTAGCACACATGTAGCAACCTGTTTCGACCCTGTTTTGACCTGTAATAATAGCCTAGACTAGTTTAGGAGTATTTTATCTCCTCATATTGGACTCTTGGACAAGAAGTGCCACCTAGACTAGTCCTTTCACTCCTTTCCCCCTGCAAGATCAGATAACATAGTTCTTTAATATCTTAATATAGCAATTAGAAATTTATTTACTCTACAAGTGTGAATGAGATAGCCATTGCATGCATGTTTGAATTATGCAATGGTAGAATAACATTCTGTTTTCAAGCAACCCTGATAGCTAGATGATTGAGTGAAAGTTAGCATATTTTTCTTTTCTACAAGTGAGCATAAGATTTGTGTCATTTCATAGCATTTACAAATCAATAGCTTTCATTTTTTGAGTTGAAAAGCATTTACTTTATCTACACTAGAACTAGCCTTTACATTATGCTTTCAGCAATTAAAATCCTTTCTGTTCAGTAGAAGAATGGTCTAGAACCCTAATGACAAAATTACCGAGTTGAGGGTGGCATGAGTAGAATGATGCATCTATTATGTACATAACACTATCATCTCCAAGTTTGTACAAAATCCCGGATTGATAAAGTAAAATTGGTAGTCTTGTGAGTTCCAACATTGTTGTTGCAATACTGAGGCTCATCGGCAAGTACTAGAGTTGTATTGATCCTCTCCTTCAATGCATTTAAGGCTTTCTGGTGCTTTCCTCCCCACTGAAAAACCTACTTCACACTTATCAGGTCATGTAATGGACTTGCGATTGAAGAAAACTTATAAATTGACTTTCTCCAATATTGGGCTACTCCCAAAAAGTTCCTAACTTCAGTTACATTATTGGGCTTAGGCTAATATATAATGACTTTGACCTTTGAGGGATCTATCTTCAATTCACCCCCTCCAACAATATGTCCCAAATACACTAACAGTTCCATTCGAAATTCACATTTAAACATCTTTAAAAGCAACTTTTATTTCTTCAAGACATCTAAGACTTTCCTAACGTGCCCTACATTTTCTTCATGGTTTTTAGTCAATATCAATATGTTATCTAAGTATAAAATCATAAAATTATCAAGAAAAGTCTTCAAGACATCATTCGTAACTCTCATGAATGTTGCAAGAGCATTAAAAATCCAAATGCAATAACCAAACATTCAAGGAAACCTTGCTTTATTTTGAAAGTTGTCTTCCATATGTCTCATTCAACAATCCTAATATGATGATAACTAATTCTCAATTCCAACTTAGTGAAATACACAATATCTTTCAACTAATCAAGTAAACATTAATTCAAGGAATAGGGTAACGATTCTTTACCATAATCTTGTTCAAGGCTTTGAAATCCACACAGGTGCGCCATGTACAATCTTTCTTTGGCACTAAAAAAATTGGAGACCCACATGGCGATGTGCATGGTTTGATGAACCCTTTATTAGGCAACTCCTGGATTTGTCTCTTGATCTTTGCATTCTCCATGACATACATCCTATACATGCCAATGTTTGGAAGAGGACAATCTTGCTACAATTGGATCTCATGTTGTATTTCTCTTTTAGGGGGTAATCCTTTGGGTTCCTAAAACATCTCATCATAGGTGTTAATATTCACGACGCGTTGGCCAAAAAAAGACTCTCTCATGTCATTTCTACAAAAAGACTTTGTTTAATTTAAAACCTCAAACAAATCAGATTTTAATCTTGCATCGCATCCTTGGAATGCTTCATTTTCAACATTCTCTTTTGGTTTCATCATCAAGAGTACAAAGTTATTACTAGAATTAACAAGCCTCTTCATTTGTCTAGCATTCACAAGTGATAAGTTCAGCTTCTTGCTATGTGCTCTAACAATGTACTCAATCCCATATTTAAACAAGTGATATTTATTCTCATGGTGATGAAAGATAGCTCTCCTGTCATATAGATATAGGATTCCCAAGATAATACCACATATGTCAAGTGGAATAACATCAATATCTACCTCATCTATAAGTTTGCAGTGATGGAAACTCTCAGATTACATCTTTTAGCTACATGCAATTTTTCATTGTCACATATCCAACCTAACGAAGAAGGTTTAGGATGAGGAGTGGTTTCAAAATTCAATTTCTTAACATTGTTTTCTGAAATAAGGTTTGCTTGTGATCCACTATCAAACAATGTATCTATATTGGTATATTTTGAAATGACTCTAATGTGGAAAATCTCTATTCTTTCCTTTTTATGTTGGTTTTCATTGAGGCTACTTGAAGAACTAGTACCTAAAATAGAGTCCTTACCTTTAAATCCCATGGTTTTGCTCTTTGTTAAATCTCTAGAATCAGATCCTAAATCATGTTGTATAGTTGCAACAGTATTTTGTCTCCATTTTTTGTTATAATTTTTGGGTCTCATTTCAGGATGAAGCTTCCAATAATGGTATTCATCATGACCTTCTTTTGAATAGTGTTTACATGTGAGTTTTTCTCCCTCATTTTTTACTAAAACATTCTTCTTTCCTTTTCCTTTGAATTTACCCTTTCCTTTTTATCCACTCGTGAATATATTTTTGTTTCCCTCTTGAGGAACATTCTTCCCTCTTGCTTCTAAGTGAGTTTCCTATACACAAACTTCATGTAGTTTTGTAGGTTAAGCAAGATAATTGTATGTCTCAAATAGTTATGAAGTCCTTCAATGTATTTGAGTAAAGTGTCTTGAGAGGATAAATCTATACCCAAAATCAAAGATCCTTTCCTAAATTCTTGAGTATAGCTTTGCACAGTTTGATCCCTAGTTTGCCTAAAGCTTTTCCAATCCATTAAAGATTTTTGCATGTATGCTAATTAATAAAATTGACTTCTTATTGAAACAACAAAATCACTCCAAGAGGATAAAATATTACCATGTTTATTCATATCCTCTTGAGTTTTAGCTTCCCACCAAATAAGTTCTGCACTTTCCAACCTAAGAGAAGAAAGTTGAATTTTGGTCTCATCATCCTTGATTATTTTTATCCTATAATACACTTCAATCTAATGAACCCAATTATCTAATTTCTCAACATTTACCTCTCCATTGTACATAGGCAATTCAAACATTATGTCAAGATTTAACAAAGGAGTTTTACCATGTCACTTTGGAGAATTTGGATGTGTTTGTGAAAGTGTAGAAGAAGTAAAAGAAGATGAGGATGAAGATCATGATGAGGATTGAGGTGAAGGTGGTGGCTTGCCACCATTCCCTTGATTCGCTTTTGGAGGTCGTCTCCTTTTTCTCCATCTTCTTTTGCAGGTTTTGAGCTCTCTCCGTAAAACCTTGTGTTCCTCTCCTCATAAAGAAATTTTACTATTTTAGAAATTTCAAAGAAGGATTTTCTAAAAGTTCTTTCATCTCCATATCTTCCCTATAGGACCTTCTTCATGTGCCATGACTAGCGAAGCTTGAGGTGTGTGTGTTTGTGAGGCCTTGGCTTCACAAGTTCTCCTACTCCTCTTTTAAGCTTCAACCTTGTAAGTATCTAAAAACACTTGCAAACAAAATCAAACCTTGAAAATAACCTTGAGATCCAATACCAAACTGACTTGTAATGTAAAATTGAAGATCATAGAAAAATGGCAAGTAAAATTCTATGTATTTTCGGTAATGATAACTTTACAAAACACATAAAATAATGATTTTTAAACTTAGTTAATAGCATAAAACAAAGGCAAAATGCCATAGCAGAAACGCATGACAACACAAATGATAAAGGAGTTCATCCCTCTCCTAGGCTACATCTCAGGTCCATCTTCAAATGTTGGGACTCTTTCATTAAGTGCTAAAGTTTGTGTTTACATAAATTTAAGTGCTCAGAATGTAAATATTGTCTCTAATGGCTTCAGAACGGTAAAAAAGCCCCAGTTAGGCACTTTTTCAGCTCAATTTGTCCATAAATTGAAGAAGTTATGCTCTCCCCAAGTTTTCCATGATAACTAATCTACAAACTACACTAGACTGCTAGCCATCCTACGAATTCTGCCTTTCTAGGGTGCGCTGAGAGATAATTTTGCCTGATGCCGACGATATTCACGTCGAATTGGGTGCAAAATGTCACTTACTTTAAATGACCAATAAGCTCTATGGCAGAAAATAGTGGCCGCATGGGACCATGCACCTAGGGTTTGGGGCTAATTGACTAAGCCCATTATCATAGCCCCCAAGCTTGTCGTATACAGTTCTGTGGAGGCCATGAAACTGGTGTTGTTCCCAAATTTTTCATGCCTGAACTCCAAACTCTGCATCCAGCCCTTCACTGTGATGACATGTGGTTCTGTACATTGTGGTGATCATGAGTTGGTCCCATTACTCTGCCCCTAACTGTTAACACTCTGATAGTTTGGTATATGGTTTGGTGGCTAGTAACTGCGAGTGCCAGAACCATTGGTAGGGGCTAAGCTCAAGCCCCTAGCTCCTCTACCTACATTCGCATGGACGTGGGGTGACCAAGGGCTAGGGCTTAGCCACAACTCCATCCCCCAACAATGAACAACATAAAATTAAATACATATTGCAAACTATAATAGTTATGAACCACCTACGCCTTAGTAGTATGGTGCTATATTGTTGCTCAAGATGTCTTGTGTTCAATCCTGACAAGTTGTTTGACCATAACCAAATTTTATTGAATGTCAAGGTACCACATGGTAGCCCATGATTGGGCCACATGGCATCCCACCAATGGACCACATAGCATCCCACCATTGGCCCACACAATAAACTCAACCACCAATCAAAACCATCCAAATTCAAACCAATCAAAATAGGATGCTTGGCAGCCAGCCATTGGCCCAGGGTGTATAGTCATGGTACAGACTATTGATTCAGTAGTCATGAATCCAACATGCAATTTTTTTTACATGTTTGGGAAAAGGATCAAAACACAATATTGAGAGCATGCAATATCAATTTTGAGCAATTTAAGTTACGTTGGATTTAGGTCATTGAGATCTACACCATGGTATAGGTTTTGAGCACTTTTGATCACTTTGAATTTTTTGCACTTTACTAATTCCTTGGATCATTTAGCATGATGGATTGCAAGCCCAAGATGATTTGTATGATTACAAACTTGAAATGGTTGAGGTATTCATAATCTAATCCAGTGGATCTAACTTTCTATAGACAATTGATTTCATTGATGTATCTAGTAAATACTAGGACGAACATTTGTTTTGTAATAAATATCCTCAATCACTTTTAGATGGAGCCAAAACATGATCATTGGATTGCAACTAAGCATATCCTAGGGTACTTCCTTGGGACTATACGTCATTGCCTTAAGTATACTAGGAATGAAATCCAACTTACGGGATACAAATATTTTGATCCAGATTTAAGCAGGAACACAAATAATTATAGAAATAACCATAAATACAGATATGAAGTGGAAATAATACTTTATTTCATTACTGTAAAATAATAAAATGTGCTTACAAACATAAATGAAAATAAACCAGCTAAGGCGATGGTAGCTTATCTCTGAGAAGAGATGTGGCAGCTACATGCCTCTAAATTGTGTTATAATGAGGGTTCAAAGGCCTATTTATTTTTGAGTAATGATGGAAAACCCTAAACATCCAAAAACCTAACCCTAGAAGATGAAACAACAAACTGTGGACCTCGTTTGGGTAAATTGGCACATCAATGTTATACAGCAAATTGACCTCCTCATCAACTCAAAGGGGAAAGACATGATAGCTGAAGAAAAGACCAAGATCACATGCCTTGTTTCCACACTAACCCTAGCTATGCACTGAAAACCTGCTTTATAAAGCTTCTCTGCAAGCCTAAGGGTGTGTTAGTGACCCAACTAACTCAAGTTTCTAGTTCGAGGATAGCGATAGTGGATCCTAGTGAAGTTCTAAGGTTCAAAGGAATGAATTGACTCATAAATATCTAGATATATGTTCCTAAAATCACTCAAGAAAAGCAAGGAAACATCCAAATTCGTCCTATTTGGAGGATTTCTAAACGTAATGAAGGAGGAAAATGGGAAAGAGTTGAAAAGCATTGCAACTTCATTGCTTTTACCCTAGGGAACTCAAGGAGGAACTTGGAAACCCTAACTAAATTGCTACATAAGAAAATCTAGGGCTATGGTGATTGGGGTCAGAGTATTTGAAAGGATAGCATACTTGATTGTTGAGCATTGTCTCAAATCTTAAGAAGTTGGTAAGAAGGGAGAGAGAGAGAGAAGCTGAAGGGGTGAGGGAAGGCTGATACAATAGATGGTTGTAATCACTCTTCCAACATTAATATAGAACTGTAGTTGTACTATCTACTCTGTGGTGTTGGTATTATCATTCATTCATTTGTTTGTTGAATACCTTGTAGCATGAGTAGCTTAGTTATATGTAACTACATGTTATTTTGTATATTCATGTATTAGTTATTAGAGTTGTATGCTATGATTATGCTTGACTCTTCTATGTGCAAGACTTGATCTGGAGCCAGCTCGGAGGACTTCCACCTAGTTGCATTCTGCTCTCCAGTAAATTTACAGGGAGGCTTGAGGTAATCCTCTTGTTTTGCTTTGATATTTAGTTAATGTTTATGAACATGCATGTAACTTTGTGATGGTTGCAAATAATCTTATAGCCTGCCGAAGGTCCCGGGAAGACCTTTGATGATATCTTCATTCTCCATACACCTTGCATTTTATCCTATAGAAGAATTGGTGACACCACTGGGGAGTATACATCTAGTTCCTAGTTTACTCGGATCGATCTCAGCTTTCTGCTCCTTCTAAGACCTCCCTATACTTCTGCATTCCCTTTCTGACCCACCAAAAACCTTGCTACATCTTTCCTACATGTATTCATGACTGAATTTGATCTAAGAAGCCCTATTTTTGACTGTTTTCCCACACTAATGCAGGTTAGCAGACTACACAGTGCTTTATAAAGCATTGTGTCTGCTCACAGGGAGCGTGAGTGGACCTATTAACTCTCTGTGGCCACTGCTATAGAGCGTTAGTCTCCCAAAACCTTGATTTCCAACTGTATCTGCAAACCAAAAGGGATAGCAAGCCTGCTTATGGACTGAAAGAGGATCCGTTACTTCATTTTCTTAGCAAAATAAGTGTCCTAAAAGTTTTTTTTAGGAAATTTTTTTTTTTTCTTTCTTAGAAGCATTTTTTATGAAAGAAAGATCCACATTTTTTATTCATTCTTCTATTTAGCTAGTTAAAAGCTTCTTTATTCTTTGGTTTCAAGTAGTTGTTAAGAAAAAATTGGAAAGATTTCCATTGGTTATGCATGTGTTAAGTGACTAACATGCATGGAAAGAATATGAATATGTGAAAGACTCTCACCTATAGAATACGACTTATTTTCATCGAATTGAATTTTTTTTTAAAGCATTGGCTTGTGCATGATTTATTGAGTCAAAGTCTCATCACATTTCATACGTCAAATTCCCTACCGAAGATAATAAAAAAATACACATAAAATTTACATAAAATCAATCAGTAACTCTTTATTGAGCAAACAAACATTAGTTCAGGTCAGGATCTTGGGACAGGCAGTGTGAGTAAACTGCCCAAGATCAAAAACCAAACTAGTGTCATTAAAAGAGAGAAAGTTCCTTCTGCACTCATACTACTGGGACCACTCCAGTAAAAGTGGAGCTAAATACGAGACAACATCGAACTGTAAGTGAAGGTATCTAGCCTTCTCTTACAACTCCTTTGGGTATTATGTGTATTGGGGATACCTTCGGGGATTTCAGATCTGAGTCGGGCACTCAGGTATCCTGCCCACACAGTGTACTATCTGCGACTATGTCCCCCATGGTGGTGTTTGTGATATGAGGTATCCTTAGTGGCCAAAATTTTAGGGACTTACATGAGGTGACTAGGGCAGGCTTCCCTAGTACCTAACATAGACGGACCTACTATATCTTTAGTTTTTGGGAGGGTGCTCGTCTTCATGAGAGTACTTGGCCCCTCAATCTAAGGTTTAGGTGAAGCTCTAAAGTAATAATAACTCTACATTTGTTCAACCTTCTCTATTAATTGAGATACTGGGTTTCATCTCTAGTGATCGGTGTTGATCAAATAGGGTCATTTCCCTCTATTTGTTGATTGATCAACTTAGTGTATTTTTTTATATTTTTTAGGCACCCGAGTATTATCATTTGAGACTTTAACAGAAATCATGACAAAATTTATTGATAAAAAATTAATAGTCACTTTGGCTACATCCGGCCCTAGTCATCAATTTAGACGATTGCTAGGTCTTCCTCCACTCATTGTGGAAGATCTGTCGAGCTCCAGTGAACTGGATTCCCCATCTTCGAGGAATCAGTCTTCCAAATCTCACACAGAATCTATTTTGACAATCAACGATTCAAGTTTGCCAGAGTATTTATTCACTGAAGAATTTCTTCCTCACTTTAACCCTTTGCTCATGAATCTGTTGGATGCACTCTTGATTCCAGTGGCACCTATACTCCATGTTTTTGTAGGTGGAACATTTCCATCCATCTTTTCGATGACTAATGGGTCGTGGAACTTTGTGGACACTTTTCGTCCTCCACCACTTCCCCAATCAACAGTCACCAACATACCGTTGATGGCGAACCCCACTATCCCATTTGTCCCAGGTACAACCACTCACATGACACCCTCCACGAGTGGAACCCAGCCAATGCCAAGTTCCACCCCTTTAGTGTCAAATTGTATACATTCGACAAGTGCTACATATAACACTCCTTATAATGCTTAATATAGCACTATTAGCACAGTTCCTGTCAACCAACAATATGGTCGGAAACCATTGTATAGTTCAAACCCCCAGAATCAAGTATCTGGGGGCATTCCAAATATGCACATACTGATTAGGAACGTAACAGTCCCCCCTCCATTCTCAAGCATGAATGGTCAGTCATTGATTGGCAAGATTGTTCCTTATGTCAATCAAGGACATATGGTTAGTTTTGTGGTGGGCGAGAATCCTTAAGAAGGTCCCAACTAATCCATGGGGGCACCCTACTCACAAATTCAAATGAGTCAAGGGGGCACTGCTTACCCTAGGGGCAATTCTATACCCCAACATCAGATTCCCCATGGAAATCAATACTACAATAGCATACCCCAAGGCAACTACTATACCAGGTAGCCTATGTATAATATTGGGACTCAAATGATGGGAGGACTACAAGGTTCCTCAAGTCATATGTCATCGCCTTGGTCTTAGTTGGGGGCACCACACACTTTGCCTTTCTTGGAAACATTTTCTATCCCTAACTTATACAAACTTACAAATGACCCCATCTACCATAACTTACTTTGGTCACAGATCCCGCATAAAATACCAACAGACATCCCCAAGTTTGACAGAAAACAAGTGGAGGACCAGGGCACCCATATCACCACCTATCATCTTTGGTGTGTTTCTAACTCCTTGGTGGATGATAGTGTCCAGTTACATCTTTTTCCTCGCACCCTCACTGGAAACGCAGCTAAGTGGTACATTGAGTTACCACGTGCATCAATAAATACCTTTGACGCTTTAGTGATGGAATTCCTAAAGCACTTCTAGCTACCCATCCACTATAAGACTAGGATAGAGCTCCTCACTTCACTACGTTAGGATACCGCCACCCACATCTCTAATCATATACATGAATGGAGATGTAGGCAGAGGTTAGTCAAAGCTCCCCTCCCAGACTATATCTTAGTGGATTGGTTTTGCAAGTCCCTCCTCCTCCAAATCACTAAGGATGTTGCCTTAGGTGGCTTGGCCATAGAAGACCAATCCATATGTCATGCCCAACACTTAGATATGATATATTCACAATCTGGCACTCTTTATGATGTAATCCCCAATGCCACTTGCAACTCTAATGCTTCCGCTACTCAGCACCCGAGAGCACACGCTGATGGGATTATCAATGCAACCTCTGGGGATACTATAAAACAACTTAGCGGTCATATTACCCAGATGTTAGTGGAACCCTCTACCAAATTGACTACTCTTCCTACCACCGCAATAAAATCTATGTAGTCTACACAAAATCACGATGGTAATAACAAGAAGAATAAGGAAAAGACCGCTCCTTCTGAGGAGCAGTAAACAAAGCAGCAAAACCCAAAATAGAAGGCCATTGCACCTCCTAATGATGGAAAGGATAAATTCACTAGATTCCCTTGCAAAATCTATGCTAAAGACCATATGACATATCTGTGTCCACATCTTCAAGAATGCGCAGATTCCATTACTCAAAAGGATATGGGTAGGACCACCGATGTCCTGAATAATCCTTTTCCCGCTCAGCAATAGCAAAACCTTATTGAAAACCAACCCCAACCGCCGCAAGGGAGCAACAGTGGATCCCAACATCCTTCAACTGGTGAATTACGATCTTCTACTGTTTACACATTTGAAACGGTAGATCTACAAGCAAGAGCCAAATCCTATGGAGCTCTTGTTGCTCATGCAGAGGAACCTTCCTCAAGTCAAAACCCATCGCCGCCTAATGATTTTCATATCGAAAGGCTGGTTGTTGACCTTGTAATTCACCCCCCCAAAGGGGCACTTTGATGCACAATGCACAATACATCTGCACGCGCTACCCAAAACTACAACATTGTAGAAGACTTGGCACAAGCGTCCTCAGCTATGTCGGTGCTCAAAGTATTACAAACATGCCCAGCACAAAGGAAAGCTTTGCTTTAGACTATTAGTGGTATTGACCCATAGGATTCCATGCTTACAATTTTTGACATGGAAAAGTGTAAACCTCCCCTTTCCCACCAGCTTGCATTTTAGGTGCAAATCTTTGCGAAAGGTAAAGGTATACACATAACTGTCATTGACGAAGGTGTTTCTACCTTTGTCATGTCAGCTTCATGTTGGCTTTCCCTGGGCTTTGTAACCCTAACCTTGCTTTTGAATTCCCTTAAAGATTTCAATGGCCACACTTTCATCCCAAAAGGATACCTAGCTATCCCATCACCTTGTCTAGAAAAATGGTAACAATGGATATTGAAGTTGTGGATCATAAACCCCACTATAATTTGCTTTTGGGCCGCACTTGGACTTATGCCATGAAGGCCATGGTGTCTTCGATCTTCCATATCATCCTCTTTCCCTTATATGGAAAGATAGTCATAGTGGACTAGCTATCCTTTTGCACCCTAGATTACTCTCCGTTACCTAGCAGCTCTATACCCTTAGTGGGTGGTGTACCTAACTCTTACATCAGTATCGATACTGGTCTACTGGAGGCTTCTTCCCTTATGGGTTGTTTCCCTCTTCAACCGCCCAAGGTTTTGCAGATGTTCAACATGCTTTCATCTATTCCTCATGAATAGACCAATCCATAGATCCTACCGTCTCCTTCAGACATTGACACTTATGAAGAACAAATGATGTTGTCACCAGCTGAATTAGCCTACCAAGCCATTCAATCTGCATCCGAATCTCTGGTCACTTTGGTTATAGCCAACAGTACCATTTCCCCCCCCATAATGGCTCCTTATTTCAATCCACTCAATCAAGTCCTACCTATGGATGAAGCTATTAGAGAAATCATGACTTTGGAACAGTGACCTTGGGAGGACTCGCACCATCGTGTTTTGATATCTGACTCGGACATGATGCCTCTTCAAATCTCATCACCTGATGCACATGAAATTGTTTCCTCACCATATATGACTATCCAAACTTTAGACTCGGAATGAAATAGGGGCAATATTTCAAAAACATTGCTTATAGATATTTCTGTCATGATAGGCATCATGGAAAACATACAGATTGGAGCCAATCGCAATCCTGAGGAAATTGTGAGCTTCACCTACCCTTTTAAGGATTTTCGTGATGTTTCCCTTGGTCTTATGAGGAAATGCATAGCATAGACCCTTCTATTGTCAAGCATGAGATCAAGAATGATCAAGCATTATTTTTATGATATTTTTCTTGCTCTTTAATCTGAAAAATCCTCGAGTCTCCTTCTTTGGGCTCGTTAAACTACTACAAAGAAGATATGAGCATGTTATTTTTTGGGACTTTTTATTGCTCTTTAACTAAAAAATCCTTGGGTTTATCATTGTTGGGCTCATTAAACATATATGACGATGGTCTGAACAACTCTTTTCTGCTCTTTTTCTAGCTGATTAAACTAAAAAAGACCATTAGAGCATTCTTTTTAGGAACTTTTTTCTCGCTCATAAATCTGAAAAAATCCTGAGTTTTGTCTTTAGGCTTGTTAAACATTTATAAAGATGACCCTAGCATTCTTTTAGGTACTTTTTTTTCTCATTAAACTGAAAAATCTTGAGTTTTTGTCACCGAGATTGTTAAAAACATACGACAACAACCAGAGCACTTGCTTTTTTGGGACCATTTCTCACTCTTAAATCGAAAAATCCCTGATTTTTTCCCCTCCTTTGGGCTCGTTAAAATCTACAAAGGAGGAATGAGCAATTATTTTACCTCTTTTTCCTCGCTCACTAAATTCAAAGATATCTTGAGTTTTATTTATTTGACTCATTAAAATTTGATGAAGGTATTGAGTTTGTCATCGCATGACTCATTAAAAATTCACGATGAAAAACAAGTTTAGTCTATCTCCTCATACTCATAAAAAAATGAGGTAGCCATCTATTGAACATAGGTTTCTCTTTATCCATATTAAATAGATTAACTCATCGAAAAGTAACTAATCTAGGTATACTATTAACCTTTTGTCGCACCCAGTTAACAATTATGACAAAGGGACCACCATGGACTTGTTCTTTACAATATTTTTAGACTCTCTAAATATGAAAAGACCACTGAGTTGTCTAGTCTCGACTCATTAAACTACACAGAAAAGATATAGAGTCGATCTTTTTACGATCCTTTTCAGACTCTCAAAACATGAAAAGATCGACAAGTTTGCCAATCTAGACTCATTAAATCAATCAGATAGGGCATAGAATCGCTCTTTTCATAGTCCTTTTCAGACTCTCAAAATATGAAAATATCGACGAGTTTACCTGTCTGGTCTCACTAAACTAATCAGATGGGGAAAGTAGACAATACAACTGCATTCAGTATTAGAAAGCGTGGTTTGGCAGTAGTCGTTCCCTTGAACATGGCACTCCCTCAAATAAACCTTCCTTGTGATGGCCTCTCAATATGAATCCTACCATCCTATGAGTTTAACCCAAATACCCTAATGTTCTTGCATCTCTATATCCTAACACTCTTTGGTGTTCATGAGTCTAGTGCTGCATGGTTAAAACCGTTATTGTGCCTTCTATTGTTCAAGGGTTAACCTTTTGTTTCCTCCATCAACCCATCAAGCATATCCTTTCATCATGCCCTCTATTGTTTAGACCCAATGCTCAAAGATTCCTAAAAAAAAAAAATCATTCTTGTCCTGTTTTGTGTCGATTGATGTAGGACACATTATTGCCTACCTTTCGACAGGTATCTTCCTATCGACTTCAACACTTTACTGAGAAACACATCAGCGCCTTGGTGTTTTTGTGAAAACTAGTGTCTTTTCGATCTACTAGTCCCACTTGGATTGGCAGCTATACTAGAAACAAACAATCAAAGCAATTTGCGATTTCCTCTATGTATGATAGATAATAGAGAAGCAAAGGGACCAACCTAGATCTTCTACTTGACTCCTTGCTTGATTTCTCTCCTCCTTGATAGAGCTTGCAACTCCTTTCCTACTTATCCCACATAGAGAATACCTGTAGAGACAAAGTAACAAAACACCATCAAAGAATCTTGATCTATTATATCATAAGAATTGCAGAATTAGAAATATAATGAACATACAATGGCATTCACAAATAACAACATTCACAAATACACGATTGTATGGAGGAAAACTCAAAGAACTTTATTAATAATAGAAGAGAGGATTACAACCTAGCTATTTGATCCAGCATCATCCTCCCAATATCCAAGCCCTCTTCACCTCATGAAAAGCAAGATCACCCAACAATACAATGTTCCTTTTCAAAGACAAACTATCAACAATTTGTTACAAATTACAAAATTCCAGCCTCCATATCTCTCAGATGAGGGATCCATTTATAGATGTCTGCAAGGGTGTGAGTCACCTCTGGGTTTTTGATTAGTGTCATTCCACTTGTTGTTCTTGGTTCCAATTGCAGATTTCTTGGATCTCTTACTCATCCCTGGGAGAATTCAAAGATGCAAGTGTCATGGGAGAAGTTTCTAGAAGATCCCATAAGCATCCACTTAACAAACTGTCTCGGACATTTGTCCATTCTTACTCATCGCACCCCACAGAAGACTTCTTCATTATGCATCACACCTAGCTAGTGTAGGAGATAGTATGCATCACACCTTGACAGTGGAGGAGTCAGTATGGTCCAGTTTTGGCATGTTCTAAGTGGTTTTTTAGGTGGAAATTCCGGGGAATGATGTAATCAGTTGACCATGATCCTTTAGGGTATGAAACAACACTTTTAGTGGTTAAAGAGCCCTTGGTTTATCTACATATAATATTGGGGTTACAGTGCCCAAATATGTCTATAATAGCTGCCCCCTAAAGCATGAAGTCATAAATCTTTTGGTGTCGGGTGAAATGCTTTATCATGAGGATCCAAGGTATTCAACCTGGAAGGTTACCTGTATAAGATATAATAAAATACATCATCACAATATAGTTTTCCATGATCAAGCTGAGGCGAGCATTCCCATGCTCAGCTTTATAAATTCATTTTCATGTACATGGAATAGATAATCATCTGCAATTGCAGATTGGTGATTCTTTATATGTAGAGTCATCATCCCTTAGCTTGGATGATCATCTATGTAGCTTCTGTGTACATTTGATGTCTTTATATTACTGAATATATCACAGCCCAGATGGATGAAACTAGATCAAGGGTCTTCAAACTCGTTCAATATTCACCTAATGTACAAGTCGATCCATGTGAAAATATGTCCTAAAGTTGAACATGGATAGACATTGCCTGATTACCAGCCAATAATGTAAGATGTTTAATAATGTGAGAGGAATCATTGATAATGATAATGACCCTCAAGGTACTGTAGTAAAATTCATGTGGTGTGAATATATGATCCGATGTCGAACATCACGCAAAATATTTCAGTCAAAGGCCATTGGTGTAAACTTGTCACTGGAAGTAAGAAACTTGCCATTGAGGAATGCAAGCTTCGAAGTACTGAAAGGTTGTTTATAAGTCAACTTCTTGGATAATGAGCTGATGTCGACAAGAAGTGACCCATCATAGGAGGGCCTTAATATATCCCACATCAACGACACGAAATGATTGTGTTTGTCAATGGAGTCAACGAAAACTTCATTGGATTTGTCTATCAAATAGACAAAGGTGATTGGTGTGCGATAACACTTCCAATCACATAACCTATAGGGAAACTTATATTTTTAGTTGGGTTCGTCCACCTAAGCAAACCAAGGTGCATGCCCCCTAATCTTGATTACATTCACCCAACTACTTACGGTAATTAGGTGGACGGAATGAAGGTTGCAGAGACATTCTCGATGCAAAAGGACCATTTAGGGATGATGTTTTACTTGAAGCTGTGCTCGAACTAGGAAATGAAAGTTGGTCAACAGTGACAATTTTGCCTTCATGCAGGAAACACATCACTCGAAAGAGTGTTGAGACAATAGCTTCCATGTTATAAACATAGTCACGCCCCAGGAGTAGATTGTAATCTAACGGTCCTTGGACTACCATCACGTTCAAGTGAACAATTTTCCTTCTCAAAGTAATCAGTAACTTAGGAAGGATTCGTAATGGTCGATTGGTTCCTTTTTTAAAGCTTGACAAATTCTGAGTAACAGGCATAAGCGATGGTGAACCAAGTGCTTTCCAAGAAGTTGAGGAAAGGATACTCACTAAAGCCCCTTCATCTATGATAGTTCCAGACACGATCATTTTGTGAATTTGTACTATGATCCGGAATGGTATATTAGAAGGAAGGCAGGATCATGCTAGTGGATTCCAATCGAAGGAAGTGACTAGGCTACTTGGAGGGGGTACTGAATAAATGGTTGAACAGACCCCTTGAGTAGCGGGAACTGGGGGATTCTCTTCCTTTTGTGAAGGAATGGGTGGATTGCCCTCGAGTTCATTGGACTCTGAAGTAATAAAAAGAATTTGAACGGTATCATTCTCATTCTCTTTCGGAATGGTATCGTCTGAATGTGGAACTTCTAAAGGTAAAACTGGGTTGACTGCCTTCTTGACCTACTAACTTTGGTCTAGTATGGACTCAAAAGATTCACCTTCAACAATAGGTGTTTAGACTGATAATTGAATTATGTCAATCGAATTTTCAACTAGTAAAGGACTTAGTGAGAGTTTCTTGTAACCAGGTTGAAGTCGTTGCAGTGAAGCAGGATGGTTATGCAAGATTCTCTTGGCCTCATCCAAAAATGGACAACAAGGAAGGGTATCATCCCCTTCACATAGCCTACATGGAGTTTTGACCTTTCCTTTATGTCCATGAACTTCACTATTACTAGTTGATGGTGTGTTGTCAACATGACCACTAGAGGTTGATGACACCGGATGCTGTGAACGGGGGGACCATTCTCTCAAGATCCGAGGAATGCACAGACATTGTCGATGAAAATGGTCTCCTTTGCAAATTATGCATGGAAGTTTGGGAGATTTAGTTTGCAGATTTTCACTAGATGATTCATGGTTTCCCCCTTGCTTAACTAAATTCTTCTTCTTCTCCTTCCCTTTCTTCTTCTTCTCAATCACCAAGTTACTAGCATCACTATTTTCACCAAGCGAAGAGGAAGAAAGGGAAGGTGAAACAAACGAAGAAGAAGGAAAAGGGTCAACTTCAGTATTAACTGGTTGCTGATTCAATTGCTGATGAATCACAGTATTTTAAACGAAAAAGGTTGAGAAAAACCAAACCAGCAGACCAATTGTGATTCCAGGAAGGGATAATGTGGCCATATATGGAGCACCAATATTTCCCCAAGAAGAAAATGGACTAGGATTCCCCTCAAGAGGGATTCCTTGATTGGTGGACTCCATTATCTCAACTTAAGATCAATAAAGGAACAAGGATATTATTTCGAATTTAATAAATTTTAATGACGCTTTTGTTATCGGGAAATCTAGTGTCTATTCAGATTTGCTAGTCCCACTAAGATGGGTAGCTATCTTAGAAACAAAAAAACTAAAGTTACTTTCGTTTTCCTTTATGAGAATTAGATAGGAGAGGAGCAAAGAATACCAACCTAAATCTTTCACTTGGTTCCTTGCTTGTTCCTTCTCGCCTCTGATAGAGATTTGCGATTCCTTCCTTGCTTACCCTACTTCAAAGAGTACCTGTAAAGTCAAAGCATCATAATTCCTTCAAAGCACAGATATCTACAATCATAAACAATATAGGACCAGATATATATTGACCACACAAATGCATATATCATCAAACATACAAGAATGCGGAGGAAAATTTGAATAACTTTATTGATAGAAAGATTAGAAGAGAGGATTACAACCCATTGATCTAACCCAATGTCATCTTCCTAGCATGAAAGCCCTTCTTCACCTCATGAAAAGCTTAGATCACCCAACACTATGATGTTCCACCAGGAAACCAACAACACTTGCTTACAAGATACAAAATTCCAGCCTCTGGATCTCTGGGATGAGGGATCCATATATAGATGTTTGCAGGGGGGTGAGTTAGCTTATAGGATTTTGATTAGTGTCCTCTCTCTGATATTTCTTGGTTCCATTTGGAGATTCATGATCTCTTACTCATCCCTGGGCGAATTCAGAGAGGCAAGTGTCATAGGAGAAGTTTCTGGAAGATTCCATGATCATCCACCTTGCAAATTGTCTCTGCCAT
>APFE031549746.1:78939-103846 GCA_000404065.3 Pinus taeda
CGTCGTGCGGCTGCAAATAAGGCCCTGGGGCCTTTCTGATATGTCACATATACTGGAGCATCAACATGCTCAGTCTCAAGAATGTCAAACTGCTGTGAAGGCCCTCCCTCATCATGAACTATCCATGGAGGAGGCTGTAGCGCGGAAAAGAAATCACGGCAGATGAAATCCTCCCAAGCAATACCATGCTGTGCCAACTGATGCATCACTATGATTTTGATCAATGCATAGTGATATATGCTCCTGTGCTGATGTGCCGGGGTCTTCCTCTGTACTAAAGGTACCATCCTCTCTATGTTTCGGCACATGAAAAACGGAATGTTCATCATACGTACCCGTGCGAAATGCATCAACAAATGAACATGGTACGCATAGAGACGTGAGAATCTGCCCTCACAGTTGAAATACCAAATGATGAGTTTCATAAATGGTGCAAACTCATCTTTCAGGTATCTGAAAGGAAAGGCTCCGCTCAAGTGTCTGATATAAGCGGGCTTGACATATGGCTCATAGTAATACCTGTCCAGCATCTAGCGTTTACTCCATTCCTCCCCCACATTTGGTATCACGGTGGCCTGAGCAATAGTGTCGGGTGACAAAGTGAAATCCACTCCGGCAAGGTTTACATGACCATCCTGTAGGTTAAGGACAAATAGACGGACCAGTTCTCGATGATGCTGAGTTTGTGAGATCATCTCACAATATTGGTAACATGCTTGGCGCCGAAAACAATCTATTGCAAGTGGGCAAGCTTGCAATTGAGCCAAAGAAGTAGGCTCCTCCCTAAAATGCTGTCCACTTTTGCCACCTTTGTGATACCTCCGTGGCACATTAGGTACATTGACCTCTGGTGTAGAGTCACTATCATAATCTTGCTCATATACTGACTCGGTCCCTGACATGTTCTTTAACAACAAGGTAGCTGGAATATATATATATGCTGATATAGAACTGTGTGCCAAAATTTGACTGTAGACTTTTTTGTCTTTTTATCAAAATGTTGTGACCAAGGGGACATAAATGACAAGGGAATTGTTAGGAAAAGGGAAGCATTAGGGAAATGGGAACAATGGAAATAAAATAAGGAAATTAGGGAAGGGAAAGGGGCATAGAAATTTTTTAGGGTTTTGAAATAAGGTAGGGATTATATGGTTGTAGGGGAGGGATTAGGATTTTGAGAGAGGAAGGTGTAGTGTTTCATGGGGATTTATTGGGGAAAATATTTGGGGAATATAGGAAATGGGAAACAAGGGAAATAAGAAACCTTGGCAACTTTTAGTTTGGGGACCCTACAACAATCTTGGTACTTTAAAATCCTTACAGCAAATTAATATAGAAGGAGGGTTTTACATTCGTTTTTCATGACAAATATATCATTTTTTCTTTATATAAACCATCCAAAAACTAATAACCATCCATGAGTACAGGCCTACCTGTGAATTGATGTGCAAGGAGAAGGTTTTTGAGTGAGTTTTAGGAAATTCTGGGCATGAACTTGAATGCGCCGCGCGCCTCACCCAACGTGCCACGCGCTCTGGATGCACCACGCATGTGTTAAAATACATTGGAAAATGTCACCTGATGCACCGTGCGCCTGACCTGATGCACCGCGCGCCCTGGAAACAGCTCAAGTTACTCACAAACTCACAAAAACGCCTTAGAATGCTGCTCTTCACTCTTGGAATGTGGAATGGGTTGCAAATGAGGAGAAAAATCTTCAAATAGTCTCCTTTTTTATTTTTGCTTGACCAAAACCCATTTTCTTATGTTTTGTTGTTGACACTTTTTCACAATTAATAGACTCTGATCTTTTTGGTTTCATCCTTAAAATTGGTTGAAATGATGATTTTCTCTTATAATTTTTTGCAAGGATAGCTCTGATATGCTTCAGCAAAGGAGACCAAGGCTGCACTTGAACAATTGAAGAATTGACAATTTTTACAATTTTTACAAAAATGAGGTGGCGACTTATCTTCAAAATTGAGTTTTGAAGAGAAGTCTTTATTAAGCTGCACAATGATGAAAACTATTGAAGTGATGATCTATCAAAGACATCCCTCTGGCCTGTTGGTCTTCTAAGGCTTTCCAAGACTCAACTGACTCAAACCCTAAACCTAGACCTAAAAATTGAAAACATGACTGTAAATGACTTGTGAAGCTTTATGACTTAACCTGAACTGGCAGTGACATGCATGAGGGGAATGAATGACACAAACCACTCCATCAGAGTTATGGCATGCCTAACGAAATGCAAGTGATGAAAACTGGTGGGACACCTAAAACATGAAATGCAAAAAAGAGCTTTGATCTCTAATGGAGGGATAACTAGACCGACTCTAACAACGAGGATGGCTAATAGAATCACTCGTCGCAGCTGTTCCTCAAAAGGGTAAACAATCAAATGGAGGGATATGATCAGCTAAAACAAAGTGGAGGTGACGGTAAGAACATGACCAAGGCTCAAATGTTGATGATAATGCATTCAAAATGGTTATTTACTGGGCATTGGTTCATTTTTTAATGAGCTTAAACTCTGGCAGAAGATATGCTCATTTCTTAGGTTTAATTTTTAACGAGCTTGAACTTTGCGTAAAACTACTCGTGATAATGGTCATTGATATTTGATTCACCGTTAACACTATGTTCTTTTGACGGTCGCACTACCTGTTCAATTGCTCCATCAAACTGATTAGAAATGAGAATACATACTTGAAAAATGAGTTAAAATACTAATACCCTACTCGAATTACGTGAAAAGTAATTTAAAAGTAGTTTTTACCCCTCATTTTACCATTACATTTGAATTTGGAATTGTTGGAGCTTTGGAGGTGTTTTCTCCCTCGATTTTCACTAGCTGATTCTGGGAGATTTTGTGGATGATTTTTGGTGCCGTCTAGACCAGGTAGGAGCTAAACATGAGCTCTTCAGTTGTATTCTTTCCTTTTTGAATTCTGAGCATGTTTCCTTACTTTCCTGAGCCTCTGCGGTTTGAACAATTTGTTTTGCCCCCATCGCACCCTATGCACATCGAAAGGTGTGATGCATACTGGGTTGGCCATTGGCCAGTCAGTATGCATCTCACCCAGTACATAGCTGGGGTGCGATGGGCGTAAGGAGTGAAACTTGTGCACTTTTTTTCATGGAAATTTTTGCCTGTTTTTTGCCAAAACAGGATCCTGACTCTTCTCTTGTTTGTTTTTCAGAGATTCATTGGAGAAAAGTGGTTGTTACATAGCGAGAACTTGAGCATGAAGAAGAGGACATGGTTGCTTTACACGATCTGGGTAGGGTAACTGCATTGCAGAACTGTGTTTTGCTCAAGTTCTTCTATATATCTAGCATGAGGCAACAAATTAACTTGTTGCAATATTTCCTTGATGCATGGGATCCTGCCAACCAACTATTCTAGATAAGAGTAAAATCCATCCCCTTGACTGTTGTGGACATCTACTTTTTGACCGGTTTATCAAGGCGTGGTGCCCCGGTTTATCCGTGAGGGATTATATTCGCCAATACTGTAGAGAAGGATCTCAGCCGAGTAGGGATGGCAAGGTCAACATCCAAGATGTTACTGATCGGTCCTTGAGGACTATCCTATTCACCTTCGCTAGACTAGCTAGTAGTGCAGCTTTTCACTTGGCAAACAGGTCCTATATGCAGTACGCCTTGGAATGCCTCGAACCGAAGGTGTTCAACTCATGTGATGCAATACTTTCGGTGATAAAAGAACAACTTACCAAGGTGAAAAATGGATGATCCAAGAACTTTGGCTATGGTTCCATTTTGACCACTTTCGCCTTGGACAAGATCCCACTGATGCAGCCATAGTACATTTCACTTGGTTTGCTGCCACCGACTAAGCCACATATGCAGAGATGGGTTGACCTTATGTCTCGACATGCTCGTCAGTCGTAGGTTTCTTTCTCTAATGCCTTATTCGAGTGGTTCAACATTCAGGAGATGGTTTATGCCGAGTGTCTGTATGCTGGTATGGATTTCTGGGGTGACCCATATTCGGCGCTGTCGCCTGGCGAGCAGTGGAGTGTTATAGGTAAAATATCTGACCATATCCCTATTTATTGCTTTTATAATGTTCTTATGCTTTCTTTCATTCAATACTAATCAAGAATCATGTGTTCATGCAAATATCGGACCAGAGAAACCATCAGTGTGCCTGAGAGCACCAGCTGCTGGTCCAGCAGGGGAGGCTGTAGGGAGGGTTGTCCTTCGCAACCTAGATGTGGCTGAGACTCTTGCAACATTGCAGGATCAGATCGAGGGTCTCACCTTTGGTATCCTAGATGTGAGGACTAACGAGCTGCCTCTGAGATTACAGCGACATACTACTGGCATGCCGAGTCGATGGACTAGGCTTTTATGCATGATTGCATAGGCGATGACTTTTTATCACTAGCACCATTAGACTAGGGTGCCCCCTAGCATTTTGAGTCTTTGGGTCATTTGACCAATTTTATCTTGGACACTAAACACTATGTGTAAACCATAAATAGTTATATATATTTTGATTTTTGGAGCTTTATTTTGGTTAAGTTATATGATCCTGATGCAAATATTGATGAAATGCTTTTCTTTTATAAATGTCGCAAATGTCTATCTAACACATAATTTGCCAACGAATCTGTTAATGTGTTTAATTTTCTAGAAATATGTTAATATTAGGTAGAATCGAACTATCTTTCCAAAATCTTGACCCTTAGGAACATGCGATAGATAGCTGGATTCTGAACAGAATAGATGCCGGTGAGCTGTAGAATGACGAGTTGTGAGTCTAGCCTGACAACAAGTTGGTGTATGCCATGCGCGTTGGCATCAGAGAGGAGCTTTATCAATGTGCTTTATTCAGTGATGTTGTTTGTTGATCGAACAATACATACCCCTCTGAAACTCACCAACTCACCGCTTGGATCAAAGATGGCCTAGGCCGCAGAAGATAGGTTCTACGAACTACGACTCGCTCCATCACCATATCCAACAAATTATTACAATAGGTTTGACATCTGCAGCAAATGCAAAAGTGGGTTACCTAACCAAAATGATTACTCTTAGTGAAAACAAAAATTTAACAAAAGCATATGAAGAGGTTACTACACTGAGTCAAGCATAGTAACGCTTAAGGTACAACTCGTTCTGGGGTTTCGACAGTGGAATCCCATCATAGTCCAATAACTCATAGGCTCCTTTTGCTAATACACACTTAACAATATAGGGGCCCATCCATAAAGACTGGAACTTACCTGCTCCCAACTTATCGGACTCCTAGTCGTAAAGTAAGACTAGATCACCTTCTGAGAAGACACGAGGTTTGACATTCTTGTCAAACTATGCCTTGACTCATTTCTTATGTGCTTCACTAGCCAAGGCGGGATCACGACGGGTTTCATCCAATTGGATTAATTCCAAGAAACGAGCTTCTTCTTCTGAAGTTCCAGGGAGAAGATCGACTGCGAGTTTGAGGGACGAGATTTCACACTGAACTGGTAAGATTGCTTCCAAGCCATACACCAGCTGAAAGGGTGTAAACCCGATCGCATTTCTCACCAATGTCTAGTATGCCCATAAGGCTGAGTACAGGATTAGGTTCCAACTCCGTTTATGGACTCAAATCATCCTTTGCAGCAAGCGCTTTAGGACTTTGTTGATTGCCTCAACTTACCCGTTAGCTTGCGGATAATACAGAGTAGAGCTATCATGGGACAATCCTAATTTGATAGCCAACTCAATCATCATGTGATTACGAAAATATGATCCATGATCTGTGACTATAGCTTGTGGAACACCGAATTTGGAGACTACATGATTGAAAAAGAAAAGAGCAGTCATTTCACCGTTGTTGTTTAATGTAGGCATTTCCTCGTCCCATTTCGTAAAATAGTCAACTGCGACTATGATATACCCATGCCCCCCGGCCAAGGTGGGGCTACATGTCATGAAATCTATGCCCCATTTGGCGAATGGCCCAACAGCAACTACCGGCTGCAGAGGTGCGGGTGGTATTCTGGTTTTGCGAACAGAGATTTGACAAGTGTGGCAACTTTTGACTGTGGTTATGCAATCCTTGAACATTGTTGGCCAGAAGTATCTTGCTCATAAAATATTTTGTGATGTAGCGTAACTAGATTGATGCCCCTTACACGCGCTTGAATGACAATCATTCAAGAATTTTTCAGCCTCCTCATAGTTGAGGCACCTCTGCATAATTGTATCGATACCATGACGCGAAAGCGTATCATCGATGATCATGTAGTCCTTTGCTTGGTATCAAGTATGTCATTGCTCTGAGTGGGAGGTATTAGACCTATATGTTTGGGTCTGGAGATAGATTATTATATCTCCATACCACGGATCACTTGAAGATATCAGAAACAAAGATTCATCCACAATTGTTGCTTTGGATGTTGAATTGTTGGATGACGATGGGAATTCACATAGTAACTCTGTGAAAACTAGTGCTTTCTTTGATTTGGATTTTACGAATTCTAGATCAAACTCTTGCAAAATTGCTATCCATTTGGAATATTTTCCCCCTCATAACTGTCATGACAAGATATAAGTCATGGGGTTGCAATCTGACAAAATGGTAGTTTTTCGAAAGAGGTTATAGTGTCGAAATCTCTATATCGCTTGAACAGTTGTGAGAGCTAGCTTTTCAACATAGGAGTACATGGTTTCCGTATCATTTAAGTTTTGACTTAAATAATATATAGGATGTTCAGTTCCATTGTCTTCTTGAACTAAAACCGTTACTATGGTTGTATCTGCTACAGCCAGATACAGGTTAAAGTCTTTTTGATAATCAGGAGCATATATTAATGATGTCTTTATTAGGGATTCCTTTAGAGCATTAGAGGAAGCTTGCGCAACCTAATTCCAGATGAAGGGTACTTCTTTTTTCAACAGATGCATATAACCTTTAGCAAGTTCGACGTAATTTGGAATGAACCTCCTTAGAAAGTTTGCTTTCCCTTGGAGTTTTTGAATCTGAAGAAAATTTGAAGGTGGAGACAAATCAATGATTGCTTGAACCTTACACGGGTCGAGACGAATCCCATCCTTTGAGACTACAAAGCCAAGTAAATGACTAGAACTGACACAAAACACACATTTGTGTGGATTGAGTTGTATCTTGTAGTGTCGGTAACATAGGAATATCACTCAAATGCTGCGGATGATCGGTCCACTTTCGCGAATGAGCCAGAAGATCATTGAGATATGGTTGAGCGATGTTTTTGATGTCATGGAAGGCATAATTCATTGCCCTCTGAAAGGTTTCCCCTGCGTTCTTTAAACCAAAATGTATCTTGCGGTATGAGAATGTGCCCCACAAACAAATAAATGTAGTCTTTGACTGGTTGTGTGGGTATTTATTTGATTATACCCGGAAATTCTATCCATAAATGAAAAGATTTCACATCCAGTGCATTCATCAATTATCTAGTCAATGAAAGGTGTAGGGTAGTTTTCCTTTGGACAAGCTTGATTTACATCCCTATAATCGATGCACACTCTAATCATTCCTTTCTTTTTCATTACAGGAACAATATTCGATATCCAATAGGTTAGAGGAACTGGGTAAATGAAACTAGCATGGAGAAGTTTTTCAACTTCTACCTTGATGGTAGCGGATTTCTTCGGGTGCACCTGCCGAAGTCGTTGTCGTACTGGTTTGACATCTGGATACATCTTAATTTCATGTTCAACTATGCTCGAGTCAATGCTTGGCATTTCTTCATATGACCATGCAAATACATCTCTGAACTCGCGAAAGAGAGTGTAATATACTTCCAGTTCTGAAGGAGAACAAGATTTGCTGACATGAATATTCTCTACAACATTTGGTTTGGTTGAGATATTGATGGTGATAGTCTCTTCAATATTGGACAAGTTTTTCTTGGAATCCACTGTATTTACAGTATTTGATAGGAAATAAAAAACTGAAGGATGATCAAGGTCACTGGAACAATCTTCTTTGTAATCTAGAAGATGGGAACAATGGTGGTAATCTTCCCATGGTGCCTCGTCAATCATCATTGAATGAAAAATTCCTTCGTCTGTAGAATGTACATGTGACCAAGGATTTGAAGAGGTACCATATTCCTTAGACCTATCTATCCAAATGCTTGATGAGCATTGATTTGGTTTTGCCTCCCATGCCGAAAACATTTATTGCTACAATATTTCTATTGGGCTTGGAGGCAAAACCTCACGATGATCCATGCTAACATCATGATCGAACATCTTCTGAATGGAAGACACCATATTGCAGGTTCCCACCGTGGCCACTTCCGCCAGATTGTTTGGAGGTGGTAGGGAAAAAGTACCCATCAATGTAGGGTCTTTTAATAGGCCTACTCTGATATTTTGAAGCGATTGAGAGCTTCCGTGGATCATTGGAATGCTTCCCATAACTTGTGAACTATTGGGGAGAAATGTTTGTTGGTCAACGATTGTAATTCCTCCTTGGAAAGGAAATGCAATCTTTCTAAAGTATGTCGACACAATAGCAGCCATAACATATATCCAGGACCTTCCCAGTAGGATTTTGTAATCGAGGTTTTCATCGATAACTTCAACATCAATTTCTACTTTCTTGCCCCCCAGTTCGACTTGCAAGTTACCTAAAATACCATATGGAGTGTATTTTCATCCATCAAATGCTTTTAACATCGTCGACGATCGCGACAAGGGTGGTGAGCCTAAAGTTTTCCAGCAACTCATTGACATAATACATGTAGATGCCCCCTCATCAATAATCATTCGATGAATAGTTTTGTTGAGGGCTTTCACTTGAATAAGGAAAGCGAGTTGAGCTGGTAGCTGTGGGTCATATGCTTTATGATTAAAGGTCACAATATTGGAATCCATTGGGTCAATCCCACCTATCACTGATAATAGAGCCTGCTTCTAGGAGGGGCAATTTTGCAGTACCTCAAGTGTTGACATAGCGGACGGCGATTGGGCCAGGTCCTCTACTATATTATAATTCTGTGCTACTCTGGCACGAGGATTAAATGTTGATTTGTGTACTACTCCCTTTGTCGGCTTTATCATTAGCTCAGGAGTGATGGGTGGCACAACTTTGGTTGAAGTTGTTGTCGAACTACTAGGTTGATCAGTAACCTTGTTGTTCGACAACTGTGGATTCCCGTAATATTTATTCCTTGTCGATATCAAAGCATCATTTTTCTGTTTCAAAATGGACAACATAAGCACTTGGGATGGGGAAGCATTGTCATTGGCAATCAGATTGGTTCCTGGGTTTGGAAACGGATCAGTGAATACCACTGAGGTTTTTGAACTCTTTAAGAATTTTCTAAGCTCAGCTTTGTGTGGACAATCTTTCATCCAATGATCCTCATCACATATAAAGCATGGATGACTTGGTTTCCTTTCTCCAGAAGGGTTTGCTGAAGATTTTTCAAGAGACGACTCCTCCTGTTTCTTCTTTTTCCCTGTTATGAAACCAACTCAAGAAAAAGATAGAAAAGTTAGATCAACGCCTTAGAATTCAACCTCTTCGAGGGGGCAACCTCCTTTTAATTACATAAATGAACAATTCTTTGATGATACAAATGAAAATACCTCTTTTTTATATATAGGAGTCTAAGGAGTGATAATATAATTAGAGCCGACATAAAAATAATAATGTAAGGGAACAATAATAACAATAGTGGGTTTCTATGGGGCACAATAGTAACAATATGGGCACTACATGGGTACATCAATATAATAAAAGGGTTGTACTAATAACAATAAGGGGTTACACTAGTAGTATAGGGGCCTAACATGCCCCTCTCCTTCAAAAAGTGTTGTCCTCAATGCTTGAGTAGTTCTTGATGCTTCTGCATAAAATTCTTGTCCTCCCATGTGGAATCTTCAGCGGGTAAGTTCTTCCACTTGATGAGATACTCTGAAATTTATCGATTTCGTAGCTATTGGGTTCTTGTTTCTGTGACTGCTCCATGTTCCAATATGATTTTTCTTTCCTCTTTAATTTCTAGCAATATTGTTTCAATTAGGATCTTTTTCAACTTTTGAATAAGTGGCCATACTTCTTCATCCTTCTTCCATTCATCCCTTGCTTCATTTATCCAATCTGGTTGGATAATAGAAATAGCACCAAACAATGCTTCCACATCCTCATCCTTGAAGAGTCTTCCCATTTGGTAAGGTCGCCATTTTTTAAGTGCATGTAGTATTGCCAACATTTCCTTCTCATAAATAGCTTGCTTGAGATGTAGCAGTAAAAATACCCAATCACCTACATCCAAACATTTTTCACTATGATTTTGATCTACCTGTTGTTTTGTTTGATTTTGCACCGAATTGGCGCTATCCTTTAAAAGTTGGAGAACTTTTTGTTAATGCTCGATGTGATCTTTCACTACTTGAACCGTTTTCTTCTTGATATGTCCTTCTATCTCTAGAGTTTGAGGAGTGGTAATTTCTTCCAATCCTTTACAAGATATGGTCGGATTCATTTCTTGATGCTCGATGTGATCTTTCACTTCTTGAACATATTTCTTCTTGATATGTCCTTCTATCTTGATAGTTTGTGGAGCGGTAATTTCAACCAATGAATTACAAGATAAGGTTGGATTCATTTCTTCTTTCTCGATGTGATCTTTCACTTCTTGCACCTTTTTCTTCTTGATATGTCCTTCTATCTTGAGAGTTTGAGGAGTGGTAATTCTTGCCAATGCTTTACAAGATATGGTCTGATTCATTTCTTCTTTCTCTAGCGTTGGGTCTTGGCATATATCCTCTTCTTTTGATGTTTCTTGATCCTTTTCTTCCTCATCCTCATACTTTATGTAAGATAATTTCTTCTTAGCACACTTATGACCTTTAGTGCATTTGCTATGAGAATTGTAACAAAGCCCTTTTTCTATTTTTTCTTCCAATTGTTGTGGTGTAACCCTTGTAGGTTGTGGAAGGCTAGGAGAAGCAACACTTCCATCTTTATAGTTGTCAGGGGTATGCTTCCTAGTTTCCATAATTTTGCTTTCCACTATGTCACAAAGCCCTTTCACTCTTTCCCATTGTTGTGGTGTTGCTCTAAAGAAGGTGTTCCTCTTTGTATCCTCATAATGCGCTATCATTTCCTCCATGAAAATTAACCACGTAACAAGTTGTTTACTAGAACAAAGCCCTTCATACCATAAAAATTGATCCGGTTCTAAATATGAAGATGCAATACATACCTTTCGTAACAATGGTACACCATGTAGATCAAAATATTGCTCCATCTGAAGTATCCAATTTACTGGATCCTTACCATCAAACTTCCTCGTCTTGCTTTTTCTTGATTTTAGGAGATCGATCTTGAAATGACTGTAACTCTGTACTTTCGAATCTTTAAGTTCTGAAATTGCAACCTGAAGTAGCCCTCTACGTCCTCTTTCTAATGCCACTAGTTTGATCCAAATTAGATTCTCCAAGAAAGAGTTATGGACAATCTCCCAAGATGACTTGATTATAGACATTTCCAGAAGAGAGAACTTGTATGAAGTTCCACGTGTCACTATTTTGACCTTTAGCACCAAAAAATATAAACAAGAAACTACAGTCCGTCATCTTTCTGTACCATCTTACAAAATTTCAATCTGATGCTCAGAGAGAAAGTTATGACGATTTTCCCCAGGTCACCTGTTTGGAATGTAATTCAGGAGTCTACAAAAAGATCAACTTTCTCGGATCATATCTCCGCAAATATAGCGTGAAAATCTCTAAAATTCGGATCCAAGATTTAGCTCGATGTCTTCTCAAATGGGTTTTTTTTTAGCTTCTGAAATGTCGTAGAAAAAATGTTATAGCGAAATGCTACGATGACCTGTTTGGAGAAGCGAAACGCTAGAATCCAAAGCTCTGATACCAAATGTTATGGAACCAGCTCAAGAAAAAGATAGAAAAGTTAGATCAACGCCTTAGAATTCAATCTCTTCGAGGGGGAAACCTCCTTTACATTACATAAATGAACAATTCTTTGATGATACAAATGAAAATACCTCCTTTCTATATACAGGAGTCTAAGGAGTGATAATATAATCAGAACCGACATAACAATAATAATGTAAGGGCACAATAATAACAATAGTGGGCTTCTATGGGGAAAAATAGTAACAATATGGGCGCTACATGGGTACATCAATATAATAAGGGGGTTGTACTAATAACAATAAGGGGTTACACTAGTAGTGTAGGGGCCTAACATTCCCTTTCTTTTTCTTCTTGCCTCTTGGTTGCTTCGACTCTTTGCCTTTGTCAGTCGACATGACATTTACCTCTGAGGCGAGAAGTTATTTATTTGCATTTTGACTAGAAACCATACGAGCTTTCTTTGATGTAGCCTTTACAGTTTTCGTGCTAGTCGTATCTATCACGCCATCGCTGGCATGAGAGTCTTTGTTTGATTTAGGAGGAGGAGGAATGGAAAAATATGGTCTAGGAGCATCAGGGATTTTGTCATAGAGTGTGCCAGACTGAGTATAGATCAAGTCTAGATATTGTGCATGAGCAATTACTTGCTCTTCAGTGACGACCCCTCCCTTTGCCACATCTTCTGTGATAGAAGGTAATAATGACTTAATAAACCATTCAGCTAGCAGCTGATCAGGAACATATGTTTTTACCATTCTACGACAATGTCACAACTCATGAATATGATCAGATATGTGAGTGGCCGTCGTTTGTTTGAAATTAGTAAGAAGATTTGTTCCTATTTCATACCTTATTGGTAACTAAAAATGGGTTAAAAAGGTTGTGGCAAGGGCATTGAAGTTATCAAATGAAGCTCCAGGCAATTTGATGTACCATTTGTTGCCAGACCAGTTAACGTTCACTAAAAAAGGTGAAGCCTAATTGAATCATAATTTATAGTGTTGGATGAACACCACAGATGAAAGGTCATCACATGATTCGATGGGTCTTCACCTAGATTTTCATTAAATTTAGGAATATCTGACAAACGTTTATGAGGAATCACAGGCCACCAAGGGGCATAAGTAATTGGATCATTTGTTAGCCTATTTATATCCGGTAACTCTAAAGTCGCCTCGAAGGGAAACTGTTGATTCAAGTTTGGTGAAGCGTACCTAGGTAAGATGGGATTGCTTGAGCAGTGGGTCTTTGCATAGAAGCATAATTCATTTGATGTTGATAACTTTGGTAAGGTTGATGGGCATAAACATTATGATATGATTGATGTTGACCGTTTTGAATATACGGCTGCCCATTACTCGCAAATATTTGTTGCTCAGGTCCTCGGTAAGCTTGTTGGAATTGCGGTTGTTGATATTGTACCAGCCATGGTTGTGAAGCCATTTGTTGTTGTCCAATACTGGCTGTTTGACCAAGATGTGGGGTAATAGTACCCATTTGAGCCTGGGTCACTCCAGTTAAGGAGCCACTAATCAGTGATTGTGGTTACGTCATGGAGACAAGAGGCTGTTGTATTACGACCTGTGAAACTTGAGGTTAGCATACAACAGGCAACGCTTGTACTTACGACACCGTCACAATGGTCGGTGTAGTGGGGATATTTGACACAGGTAGACTTGGTTGCATTGAGTATACAACTCTTGGTTATTGAGCCAATATTGGCAGCCAACCACTGGATGTAATTCCAGCATGACCTGAATTATGTTGCGAACTCTCATATGGTTATTCTCCCGAAGGGAACAATGAAAGGGCATACTACCCCCCATACGGTGGCAATCTAATGCTCAAAGGAATGATTGGCCTTTGGGGATCAGATTGCCCAAATTGACACTGTTGTGAAGGATCAATTTGCTGAGACTCAACATAAGAGATTCTGGATATTATTAAGGACGAACAAATGGGAACAGACCATATTGTCGAAACAGTCCCTGGATGGACTCCATCTAGTGGTTGAGAGCTAGTTGGGACAGATGGTACACCAGCGAACGTTGATGCAGTAGTAGCAATAAGTTCTGCTGCTGCTGCATCAGATGACACAGTCCTAGATGTCGACAGTTGTTCAGACATATCTAGTCTATCCAAAATATTTCCTAGCGACTCTACAGGAACTTGCGATGAAGGGAGACTAACTTCTAATGAAGAAGGATATAGGGTGATCCCAACTCCAAAATGCAATGGAGTACTAGATGAAGGATCCTCCACAATATCTTCTATAGCAATCAATCTAGGTGGGAGAGGTAGACCATCAGGTCCGTAAAATATTTCTGGTGCCAAAGAAGGTATAGACTCTACAACGATAGTTGTTGGAGGGTAACACCTTCCGAATCAACTGTAGATGGGAGCTGGTTTAGGAATAGAAGCATTTACCATTGCACTACGATCAGTTCTCATGTCCTCTTGTGGCTGCAGAACTTCTTTTGTAAAGGCAGGGATACTAGAAATTGTTGGAGTAGCCAAAGTCCCTGAGGATGTTGGAACACAAGTTCCAAGCAAACCAGCGAACTTTGATCCGGTTAAACGAGTTCACTTTGTCCATAATAGTTTCATTTTTTGATTCAAATATTGTTGACTCATAAATCTCTACGAACAATGGGGTTTCGATTGACTTTCTTCCACAATTTTGGATTACTTGATCAACTCAAAAGAAAGCGGAAAAAGTTATTCCGAATTAAATGAATTTTAGATGCTTTTACACATCTTGCTTTTTCAATTTTTAAGAGTCGAAAAAAAGCTAAAGATGACTCTAGTCACCTTAGATTTTTAATGAGCTTGAAGTGACAAGTGCTCAGATGGACCTTTTCCTTTAAGGAGTCTAAAAAGGAATGAAAGAGACTACTCTGGAAATCTAGACAGAGGGATTACCAAAATAATCGCAAAACTGCAAAATATCTTTTACGGTACAGCAATCAATCTTCCCAAATGTTATGTTTAGTGCATTGTGATTGATAGGGCAGCAGACACAGCTTCCTAAGGATGAAGGATATAGCCTATTGTGGTCTCCCAATATATACTCGATGGTACGTGGGAGCACAAGTCCGTACTGGCACTTATCATCTCAAAGAGGAGGAATTGCCAAACCTACAATAAAAGTGATAGTTACCAGGCTTTACGACGCCGGAATACGTCTCTAGCCTAGACTTCTAAATGTTGTGAGTTAGATTCCAAAGTGTTTTTATGTTCATTGAATTTATTTTATAGTTGATCTTTCTTAAGAAGTTTTCCTTTAAGGTTCACCACGTGATGTAGATATACAATTCCTAGAATGCAATATAAGATGATAAACAATCAATTATTCTTCTTTTTGCAATGAAAATCATAGCTACTAAGGAAAGAGAAGCAGGATTCTTTCAACATAGAGCAAAGAGCACACACTAGATGCACTGTCCTAAATCAAAATCAACTAGCAGTCTAAATGCAAATGCACATGCATGTATTTGTTTTCGCTGTCTTAATGTGTGAATGACAAAAAGAATGCTAAGTACAAATCTGAATAATTTCAAGCGACAGTACTAACGATTTTCTTTTCAAAAAAATGAAAGGAAGATAATGACGACACTTTTCGATTTTGAATTGAAAATTGCTTTCAACACTTGAAAAACTATTAATTCAAATCAAATACAAGAGTAACAGTGTAATCGACCATCCAGAACAGTAGGATTCTTTTCTTTGACTGAAAACAACACTTGCGACACTTCCAAATCAAAAGATGACAACTTGATTACGCTACTTCTTTGTAAAAGAGAACGGTAAATGGCTAACAATACATAAAAACGTTTATAGTTCTTTGTACTATGGAGGCAGAATTATGCAAAGGAAGGGAGTTTCCACAGAGGTATACTGATCACAAATAGCAAAACTCTTGAATAAAGCTAAAGAGAGTGAACAAAAAACCAAAATCTGGAAGCAGAAGAGGTCTTATCTGATCATCGCACCTGTAACACAGGGAAAGTGCAATGCATCCCACCTATACTGCACATGGGAGGTGCGAGGCATCCAGATTCCCAAGAGGAGAAGGTGCGATGGTCCAGGGATGATACTTCAACTTGGTTCTTGGTCACAGTTTGCAGCTTAGTTCAGGGATTTAGGTCGAGCTAATGATAGTAAATAAATGCAAATCACAGGGGCTGATCTAATGAGGCTACTTAAGCCACCACCAGGGCAATTAGGATGTTTGCAAATCAATTGTTCATTTTATAAACAAAATCCGGAGATAGACTGAAGTAGGATTGATCTACTTTGCACTTGCATAGCAAATGCAGTTCGCAGGCTAGCTGGCTTGACTTCAGGCTCCGTCTGTAAGTTTATAAAGCAAACAAATATAGACAAGCAAACAAGCTATTCGCTCCCCAGTGGAGTTTCCATTTTGTTATCAGGAAATCTAGTGTCTATGTAGAGTTGCTAGTCCCACTAAGATAGGTAGCTATCTTAGAAACAAACATAATAAAGTTACTTTCATTTTCCTTTATGAGAAGTAGATAGGAGAGGAGCAAAGAATACCAACCTCGATCTTTCGCTCGATTCCTTGCTTGTTCCTTCTCCTCACTGATAGATCTTTGCTGCTCTTTCCTTGACTACTCCGCTTCAAAGAGTACCTGTAAAATCAAGCAGCATAATACCTTCAAAGTGCATAGATCTACAATCATAAACAATATAGGGCTAGATATATATTGACCACACAAATGCATATACTATCAGACATACAAGAATGTGGAGGAAAACTTGAATAACTTTATTGATGTAAAGATTAGAAGAGAGGATTAAAACCCATTGGTCTGACCTAGCATCGTCCTCCCATCATAAAAGCCCTTCTTCACCTCATGAAAAGCTTAGATCACCCAACACTATGATGTTCCACCAAGAAACCAACAGCACTTCCTTACAAGATACAAAATTCTAGCCTCCAACCTCTGGATCTCTGGGATGAGGGATCCATATATAGATATTTGCAGAGGTGTGAGCCAGCTCTGGGTTTTTTATTAGTGTCATTCCACTGATAGTTCTTGGTTCCACTTGTAGATTTCATTGATCTCTTACTCATCCCTGGGCGAATTCTGAGAGGCAAGTGTCATATGAGAAGTTTCTAGAAGATTCCTTGATCATCCACTTAGCAAATTGTCTTTGCCACTTGTCTATTCTCGCTCATCGCACCCTATATAAGGACTTTTCAGTATGCATCACACCTCCCGTGTGTAGTAGGTGCGATGCATCGCACTCTGACCATGGAGCAAGTGAGATGATCCAGTTTTGACCAGTTTTGAGTAGTTTTTCATGGAGAACTTCTGAGAGATGATGTAATTCGTTGACCTTGTTCCTTTAGGGTATGAAACAACACTTTTAGGGGTTCAGAATCCCTTGGTTTATGGACATATATGATTGGGGTTGCAGTTCCCAAATATGTCTATAACACATACATTATATGAAATAATGTTTCTTCATGCATTAATTTGTTATTGTTATCACCTAGGACTTGTATAATAGGTGCTAATATGATATTATGCTTATAATTTTATAGATATGCATGAATTTTGAAAGAAGCTAAATTATTGACTTGTCATTTGATCAAATAGTCAAATTCCTTATGATATTTAATATCATACATGTGAGGCCAAAATCTAATTATTTACAATAAAATTTCACATAGCACAAGCTTTTTGTATTTGCATAACAATTTCAACATAAAGTTTAAGTTTCTCAAAGAAATGGAGTATGTGATGCCCCATTTTGTTTGGGTTTATTTTCAATATAATTTGGATGTTTGTCTTGGTCAACTTGATGACATGTCTTATATTTGGCTTGGAAACTAATGCATTTTAGGCAGTGCTTCAGATATTATGTAGACTATGTATGTTTAATATATGTGGGTGAATGCATATGCATGTGACACACATGTTTCTCTTTGATGATGATATGATATTTGTATTCTTTTTTTTGGAACTAATTAGAATGTATAGAATTATATTGATAGAGGATATGAAGCAACAAATATATCAAAAAGTAGTGTGCGAGTATGGGTAATAATCTAGCAGGAGTAAGGGGGCGTTGGAGCAGGAGCCTTGGAGTAGGAGAATTTGGATTTTTTTAGGAACTAGATGGTCGAGATAAATGGTACCTTCAAGTTTTCCATAGTTTTTTAAAATGATATGATTACTAAAACTTGTGATTTTTTCTAGTATCTTATTTGGATCTAAAGTGCCTACTGAAGCCTTTTTCTATTTTTTTAGTAAGATTTTTGCTCTTGGGTTGGGGGTGATAATGTAGATATAGGCTTTCCATATTCATAGTTTGAATGGATTGAGTATAATGGGGCTCGTAATATGATTTTATGTTATAATAGTTTTTTTTCTCTGGTCTAGGCAGTTTCGACTGAAAATGAATGGGTTTTGATCTGCCAATTTACTATGGTCTAGATTATTGGTGTTTAATTATGATCAGATCCCATAATCTCCTCATTGATTCTATAATATTTCCTAGACGCTTCGATATGTGCATTCTCCTTGACATAATTTAAGTGCTTTGAATTTTGAGGCTTATTTGGAGTGGAATCCAAAGTGTTTCTATCCACGTCATTATATCCGTTCCGTTTTTCCAAATTTTGATTATTTCTCTCAACTTGGCAGATTATGTGGCCTTGATGTGGGTTTTTTTCCATTTCATTAATTATTGGTTGGTGGTTAAGCCTAGAGGCTCATTTTATAGTCCATTAGGCGTACGTCTATCATCAAAGTTGAAATTTTGCTGGCTAAAATAAAAAATCTAAAAAAAATAACTATACAAAACATTTGAATAATGTCAGCTCATAAAAAAAAATTTGCACGTGAATAAATTGGATCCCTCTCGGCTCATGTTAAATCCGTATTTAAAATGGATCTATGTTGGTTATTGTGAGATAGATCAATGGTAGGATATCTGCATGCATTTCCATTTATGGGGACGCTTGGGGTACATACTTTCGAGCCAACTGGTCCTTACATACATGGTTCTCCATCTGAGGTGTCAGAGGCGCTCATCCACACTACGATGGAGGCGGAAACCAGTTTGCCCAAAAACATGTGGTTTCATCACGTGAAGGTCCATTTGGTGATCAGGATCGCAGCAAATTCTTTACAGATGATGATGTTGTGAGTGGTAAAGAGATGCACATTTCTGTTGGGGATGGTTTTGGAGGCTCTAAAAAGAATTGAAGTCAGAGGTTGAAGCTTGTGCATCTTGTGCATCTTCGCTGGTGATTTCTCCAGTATATTGAATGGGCTGAAAATAACCAGCCTTCCAACGGGCTATAAATGCGTGGGGTCGTATATGCCTACTGTTGGATTTTGGCAGGTTATCTATCCAATGGCAAGCATATACAACCCCATGCATTTATGGTCATGGACATGTTGGTTATTTGTAAATGTGCTAGTGGCTAGTTGTGATGATAAATTATGTATTAACGATAGGATAAAGCAGGGTTATATTGGGGTCTCAACTTTTTTTACATCTAAATCTTTTCTTGAGTTGGATCCCCATTCTCCAAATTTTTCTCAGGATGGGCGATCTTCAGAGGTGGTTACCATTTTGAAGAATCCTGTCCTTCCTCGACTCATCATTCACCAGATATCCAATTTGTCACCTATCAGGGGATCTTTCACCCACTAATTCCATTGGAAATGACTTGGCGACTCTGTAACACAATCATGTTTTGTGCACGGTACTACTTGTCATCCATAATTCTAACTCTTTGTTGTCACATGTGGTTGTTAGTCCAAAATGGCGATGCAATGAAACTATTCAGTGACAACGGGGTGGTGTTAACAGTGTTGGACCCGCCAACATGTCAGGGGATCTCCTCAGTAAGAATTCTCAATTAGACCTCAGATTATTTGGTGTGGGAGTCCCAACAGTGGGTCGTATAACAATGCCTTGATCGCGATTCCACACAGAGGCAAGTAAGATAACTCTGTTGGTAGAGAGGGTGTAACCGCTGCAGTGAGTCAAGGAAGGTGCATGAGAGGTTCTAACACAGGTGGGTTGAGCTGAGTGCGCCCCTTGGCAACCTGTAATAATACTCGGATGGGAAGGGAACACACGAGAAAAGGTACATCACAAGCTGGAAAGCAAGTCAGCTAGCAATATCAAGTGATGGTTAAACCAATCAACACATTTCAGAAAGATTCATACATACTCATATGGAATAGTCCATACATTAATGCATAAGAAAGCAAATGCATATTCCATTTAGAGTAAACAAGACAGCTAGAATACAATAAAACATATGCATGAAACATGTTGGCTCTTATTATATAAATAAGTGTAATTTCCAGTCATACAATACATCCATGTACACCCGCTAGCCCCAATACTGGAACGTTACAGCCACATCCGCCTGCTCCTCCAAAGAGATGAACTAGCTATGTGCAGTGGAGAAGCTAAGGCGTGTTGCAATACTGTCCAAGCTCTCTCCAAGATAGTCTTATAGGAAGATTGGTTGACCAAAAGCCTATACAATGAGTTATGAGGTTCTATTTAGAGAAAAGGGTGGGGTGACCCTTGACATTCCCCTTTGTGACAGTTCATCTACCCTCATGACTCTTAATCTACTCTATGATTGTTACATCCAACTATTGACACTTGACTTACACTTGACATGACGTTACATTACAATGCACATGTACTCATGTGAGACAACATGGCTTGAGAAAGCCATGTAAGACACCACTGGCACTCGATCTGTTGTGATGAGACCAACCCTTTTACATGCTTGTGATGGTGAAGGTGGTGAGATGATACCAAGCTTGGTCGTCCGTGATGGTGTGCATGCACCCCATGGTGGCATCTTGCCGAAGAGAACTCTTGCCTCTGTTGCAACCGGTGCATTGGTTCGACCCCTTCATCCAACTCGTCTTCTAACATGCACATGTTCTTCTTGGGTGCAGTTGAACTAGAAACACACTGATGCATAGTGTTCGTGTTGATCTTCAAGTGTCTGTTGGTGGTCATGCGCATCAATGTTGGGTGTGGAGCATGATTATTTAGATGTCTTTGTTTCAGCCGGATGTATACCCCACGAGATTTTACACCCCTCCACGCGGGAGGGTGCGGGGGGGACTTTTCAGCCCCACAGGGGTTCGGGGGGGCTGATCCCCCCTGGCTGGGGGGTCCGAGGCGCGCCCCTGAAGCTAAAAACAGATGTAAAATTGCCTTGTAAAAGTATAGTAATTTCTACTCAATCTAGGTCGTTCATTAGGCGGATGATCTTACGGTAGAACTTATGTTTAGTTTAGGGTTTTTTGCCCTAGAAGGAAACCCCTCTCTTTTTATGAGGACATTTTATTGAGGCTGGGTAATAAGTGTGTATTCTCCGAGCGAGAAATAGAGAGGTGAGATTGTGAGAGAAAACAAAGGATATTATAGCGGATCTGTTGTAGGTTGTGTCTCTTCATTTTGTTGGATAATAGAAAGGAAGGACTGGCTGTTCGGGGTGAACGTAGCCCAAACTGGGTGAACCACGTATATCTGTGTCTCTCTGGTTTTATGTGTTTGTTGCTTTTCCGCATATTATATGTCTTGCATTTCTTTGTCATATATAATCTTTCTTTAACAAGCAACTCGCCGAAGTACATGTTCAGCTCCAGTTGGACTTGCTTCTTTTATTCGCCTTGGTGAGTGTGTTGAATGAGTTGGATCACATGCCTATGCATAATGACATGCATGTTGTTGAATCCCTTACATGCGATCAACCTCACTTCTCACCATGTTTTCTCTGTTCCAGATGTTGGGATAGATCTATAACTTGTACGGGCGCAATTCCATTCGTGAGTGAATGTTGCGCCCACTACTGTTCTTGTTCCTGCTACAACTCATTCGTCTGTCTGTGCAGCTTCATGTTCTTCCTTGAGTTGATGCTTTAGCACATGAAAGTCCTTCTTTGTTCCATTCTCTATCTTCACACAATCTTCATGTCGCATCGTCACCTCATAGCCTACGTCTCTAAATTTTCTTTCATCATCAGTGGATATGCTTGAGCTTGCAACTTTGTTCCGCCTATGTTGTCAACAACCTTCCTCTTGCATTCGTTTCATTTAGTATGCTACCTTTAGCTATTATTCATGATGTTGATCGCTGTGATGTTGTTGTTGTCTTATATTGGTGTCCTTGTCTACAAACGACTTAATATCTTCATGAGTAGGCAAGCTCATAGACATTTGATCGACTGCATCTATAGGTGTGCTCTGAACGATGTCTTCGACTCCGTTATCTTGGAAACCATTGTACCTGCACTGCCAAGAGGCAAATGAACACCTAGAATACCTAGAGACATGACAACACTCATGGAAAGAAATCTGTCAGTGGAAAACCAAAACGAACTTGAGAACTGACTTGCAACATACATGTGTGACTAATCATGAAGGTTGTGCAATTTCGGTCGGGAGTTCGGGACACTGACTGCCAAGACTGCGCAAGGCAAAGTCTGGGCTACCGGGAGACTGACAGAGTGTTGGAACTGCACAATGCATAGTCCAGTCTGGCTGCTGACTGCTGGAATTGCGCAATGCGCAATCTCAGCTGGCAATGGCTATAGGCTTAGCGACTGCTTTGCGCGATTTTCTGGGCTAGCAGTCATTATCCCTCATAAATGTGTAAAACATTCCTTGAGGACAGTGCCTTGCAAGAAATGCACATTTCTAGAAAAGAAGACAGAGCCTTCCTTCCCCGGATTGCGCAATGTTGTCTCAGTGAAGGCAGAGTCTGGGCCAAGGTTGCCCAAACTCACCGACAGGAAACTGAACGCGATTGTGAGTGTGAATGCATGGTGATACTGAGTGTAAGCATAAGTGAATTATCATGCATGCAAATGGTGAATGACAGATTCATAAAATAGAACAACATGCATGTGGGTGAGGCAAGTCGTTGAATCAGCGATCATTCGTGAAAAACAAATTCATGCATGCAACAGCAATGAGATAGCAACGAAAATTGAAACAATGCTAGTAAAAACTAGTATGTATCAAAATGACAGTAAGCACTCACTGAAATCAAGCAGACAACATTCATATGAAGCGAAACACAAAAAGCGCCAGAAATGAAACACAAGTCATGGAAAGCGGGTTTACCCCAAAATAGTTGAGCTGAGCGTGGCGTCAACTCCCAGATGTGATGTGGGATGTCAGAACTACAAGGTTGTGTTGGGATGGGGTCCCCTAAGGTCAATTTTTGGGCAAAAGCCCAAGTTTTGTTGTATAAAATGTAAATCCTCTGCAAGTTGTGGTCACAGAGCGCATAGATAGTTAAAGTGTCATAAGGGTTATACCCTTGTTTTATGTAAGTTGAGTCGGATTTCGAAGATCTACCCATGGTCCATGAACCATGGGATTGTATAAATAGGTGTGTCTTAGGATGTCTAATGCAAGCAATAGAAAGGAATATGAATGTAATGGGTCAGTAAGAGGAAGAGCGTAGAAATCTTAGAGTAAAAGAAAGGCTCTACGGCTGTGTGCGCAGAGGCCTAGAGTAGAGTCTGCAGTTGAGTGCGTGGACCCTTGCAGCTGAGTGCGCATGAAAGTCTTGAGTCTATAAGCAGAGCTGAAGTATTAATAAAGAGATTATTCTAGAAATTCCAGTGTTTTGTTTGCTTACTCTATTTTACATGAATGTGTTTATATTGTGATAAATGATGGGTTTATGAAATAACACTGTATTGATGCGTGAATTTACACGATTTGTATTGTTATATGAACACAATTGATGCTAATTGTTTACACGAAGATTATCTTATTGTATGTTGAAGTTATTGAACACTTAAGCCGATCTTTGATACACGTAAGTAGTTGATCTGCCTATTCAGGGTCCGCAAAAGATAGTCGTAAGCGTTCGCGGAGGTATAGAAGTTGATTAAGGGTAGTTATGTCGATAAGCCCTAAAGGCTTATTGATCTGCATGAAGGCAGATTTAGGAGATAAATGACATCACGACCATCTCTAGGTGTGGAAACCTGGTTCCATTATCCCCCCATATTGCTTCGAGTGAGATTTCAGTCCGTGCTCTGCGAATTGATGCTGAAAGGGCCAATAGTGTAGGGATTTGTTTGGAAAACTAACTTTGACCTTGGGTCAAAACCCACTAAGCCAACAAATGATTCATTGCCAGGAAAAGTGAAGGTCCCTAAGGACCCGAATGCAGGATAATTCCTCCTCAGCACACCTATGTTACCGGAGAACCTAACCTTTGAAGGTTCGCGCTTGGTGCAGATCCCACATTTGAAGCTAGAAGATTGGGATTTGGTAGACCAGAGCAGTTCCCCCACCTTGTTACAGACGCCTACATGAAGAGGTTCTTCTACAAAGATTCTGGTGTCACCACACTGGATCCTGTGGAGTGGATTCGTGGAGTGAACCAGTCGGGGTTGTTGAACCTACTGTGGGTGCCCCATTACCACCACTCCAATATTAACTTAGTCGCCATTAAGCAGTTGTTGTGCCTTGTGCATGACGAGTTTTGAAGTTGAGCGCACCGATCCCCATCACCGATATGTTGATCCATCAGATCACGCTATTGCCACACTCATAGTTAAATCTAGCCAAGGAATTTGGTGAAAAGACGAGCGAGTGCATCCTCGCTGAGAAGATGAAGGACAAGTTTAAGCTTGTGAAAACGTTGCGCGGGTATTCTATTACCTCGATCACTGACCCCACTTTAAAGGTTGCCACACAGATCCTCGCTGGAAAGGTTATGATAAAGTGTTACGTGGATGAGGTGTCGACACCAGTGGTTTCTTTGGCTGCTGTCATGCGGAAAGAGTTATTTTCGCGGACAAAACTAACCTCCCTAGGAGTCTAAGACTCTGTAGTGACAAACAAGACAATTAAGAGCAATCCTTCTCTAAACATACATCATTCTATGAGAAACCAAGTGTTTTTCGATCCTACCTCAAGTCCAACGCTCGTTGTAGCAGTCCAGCCTCGCTGATCCGGAT